>CM022480.1:26590887-26624465 GCA_011952105.1 Coreoperca whiteheadi
CCATAAAAAGGAGACTAAAACAGATAAGAAGCAGCCGCTGAAAACTGAAACTAAATATACGACAATTTTAAAAGTCAAAGAATAAAAAAATGGAAACAATGTAAAAGACAAAGAAATGAAAGAATCACTATTTTCAACATCTCTGAGCGGTGAAGCACTTCTCTTCTTCAGATTTAGCTGCACTGTATGAACATTTAATCTAAAAAGGGAAAAAGAGTTTATGGCACTATAATGCAATTTTACCCTATAAAGACATTTTAAAGTTTGTATATATATATATTTATATTGTTTGCACATAATTATTATGTGTATGGATATATATGTATATATGGGAGAAAAGCGGTTATATTTGTCTATGTATGTGGCGTTGTATGTATGTGTGTATATGTATAGATTATTATTTTTTTCATTCTTATATTTTTTGCTCAAAATAAACTTCAATCAATCAACAGTGTTTGTTATTAACGTACAGCATTTGTCAACAATTGTCAACTTCCCCTGTGACAACGTGTTAAACATGACTGCAGCCGTGCTTCACCACGGCGGCGGCCCACGGGAGGAGCTACAGTTGGTGACCTTTGCATTAGTGAACACCTGTGTGTGCTTGCAAGCACATTGTAGTGTGTTACAAACCATTTATACACGGACTATAAATGGGAACGTGTTCAAAAGGCAGCAGATTTTAAAAAAAGGAGCACTCCAGGATCCTACACGCCACAGACCTGCACCCCATGTTCAGTCTACACGCCATCAACGCGTCTGCCTGGATGATGGACCGCCGCCAGGAGACCAGCACTGGCCCAGTAATAACTGGTTCTGGTTTCTGAAGCCGTGGCTCAGGGGCCAGACTGGGTCACAGGGCCGCTGCCAAAAAGGCCGATGCATAAAAAAAAAAAGGAAGAGGACGTATAGGGGCCCTCCGATGCCACCTCGACGCCACCTCGGCCACTTCAGCATGTTTCCGAGGGAAAAACAAACAAAAACAACGGTCCACGTGGCTTTGTGACCCCCAGGAAGGCTGGGGGTAAATCTGAGCTGGGGGGGGTTAGGGTTAGGGTTAGAAACTCAGTCCGTTTAAATGACGTCACACAAAACGCTGCGCGACATTCATGGTTTTCACACGCAGACAGCAGAACGCGTATCACAGACTAAACACATATTAGTGACAAACCTCTTTCCTAAATACTGCTGCGCTATGCATATAAATCCAAGTTTTAAAAACAACACAAGGTTAACGGATGGTTTCGGCTGACTTTAGGAGAAGCCGCGGCCCCCCCTCGGCAGACGGCGGCAGATTTCAACAGTGAATGAGCGCGGCCCGCTGGAGACACGAGCTGCACCTTCGCAGAGGAAAGTCGCCTGTGAAGAGATACGCTGGTAACGACACACGCCGAGCGTCCCGAACGGAAGGACAAGCCGGGAGACGCTCAAAACGAGAAGCACCACCTGCACGCAGCCCGAGTCCGGTCCGGCATCCGACCTCGGGGGGCAGCGGACGGAGACGGTTGATGGCGACGAAGCGAGTTTGACGGAAGCTCCGAAGCCTGCCGCTTTTCCGCAAAAAACAAACACACGCACGTCCACCTGGACCCCCTGCGCAACACGACCTGGTCCCGTTCAATACGGACGTCTAGTGTTGCGGCGCGGCCATCGACTGACACCGACTATAATCTATTTATTGTTTCGAAAAGGACGTGAAGTCCAGGATGTCTCTGGCGAACGACCGCCGAGTAAAGGGGAGTAGGTGAAAACACCTGTCTGCCGGTGTGTGTTTACATTCAGCAGACGCTTTTATCCAAAGCGACTTACATATGAGAACTAATGTAAACATCTACTTATTTTTTCGGTAAAGACATAATAAAGTGAAGGGAAATTTAACAAGACCGACTTCGGGATTCTTTCGTGTTCACACTGTTTACACAGAATCTGGAGCTTAATTCCTGTCTTAACAAGAAACCAAATAAACCGGGAAACTCTACAAGCGAATGCAAGGCTGCTTTACATGTTTCACTGCAGGTGGACTTTGTGCGCGTTTACAGCCCAACATGCATTTTGACAAATAAACGTTTCAGGTCAGTGAGAGCCGCTTGTGCTTAATGTAGACGCTGCAGTAATAAGAAATAAAATAACATAACAAAAGTCAGGTATCTGGTGCTTATCACAAGTGATGGATTAGAACTTGTAGCCTCCTTCACAGACCATTAAACGTGCATGGGACGTAAAACAACACTTTGGCCTGTGAGCACGTCACCGTGCAGGTGTGAACTTGAACCCTTACCTTGGATCTCTCCCCGATGGGCTTGCTCCCGAGCCGGGCGGCGCACACGGAGATCAGCTTATCGATCAGGTTGAGCAGGAAGCTGATGGCCTCGCAGCCGCGCTCCGAGCCGCTCACCCAGGCGATCTTGTCCCCGCGGATGCTCCTCCGGTGGACGCCCGGGACGGAGCCCGCCAGCCGGCCGTCCTGCAGCGCCCCGGAGCGGTGCATCTCCTTCACCTGGTCCAGCACGACGTCCCCGGCCAGCTCCCCGAGGACACCGTCCACGTAGCAGAAGCCGTGGGCCAGCAGCGCCGGGACGACCCGCTCCGACGCCAGACGCTGCAAGTCCGAGTCCGACACGTGCTCGATAAAAGGCATTTTAGCGGCTCGTGGCTCAAAGTTGCCGTGCCCTTACAGGTGAAGAGGTGAGGCACCTTTCACGCAGAGTCTTTGTCATGCGAGGCGAGACTGGCAGCTGAACTGAGCAGCAGCAGAGGAAGAAGAGGCGGACACTGCGCGTCGGCCCTCATGTTGTCGCCTTATTAGGGCTGCCAACGCGTCAAGCCAGGAAGCGTGCGAACGCGCTACTTCCGGTTCGCCATTTCAAAATAAAGGCTCCGCTCGACTGTCCAACTGTCAGGGCATTTCGCTTTTCCACACCCGTCCGCCGCTCAGCGTGGCTGGCGGCCGAACACACCGCGTGCTGCACTGTGTTACTGCTGGTTCTCTATTGTACAAGAGGTGGGAAATTAACTTTCACCAATGACAGAATACTAAATAAACGCTCGCTCGCTGTTATTTTAGTGCTGACAGAAAATGTATAATCAACTATTGTTCACGAGAGTCAGAAACACCAAACACTCTCGGGTTCCAGCTCCTCCACTGACAAAGCTTTATATATTTTAAAAATTGAATATCTTTGGGTTTTGGACTGTTGATGGGGGAAAAACAAACACATTTTTCAATGAGAGGATCCTATAGGGCCTGGGGATCATAATGGGCAACTTTACATGCTAAAGAATAATATTAAATGAAACACTCAAAACGTTAATGGATAATAATTCTAACAAATCTTAGCGGGCTCTTTATTAGACATCCACTCTTCATTAACTAAAACCCAACCTCGGTTCTCAGAATAGCGACCATTCAACTGGAGAGTCGGGCTTTTGCTCTGAAAGCACTGCTTTCGACTTCCGGTCGTTTCTAATTACCTTTACAGCGAACGTGTTGGATGGGGGAGCGAGTGAGACGTGCTGGATGTGAACGTTACCGTGGTGGGGGGGGATTCCTGCACTCTTCTCTCACTCTCAGCCCAGTTCTGGTACAAACCCGGATTCCTTGGGGGAAATGTGTCACAACACATTCACGCGACAATCTACAAACAGCAGCAAACACACACAGACGGAGGCGATTCGGTGACGTCGAAGCAGCGTTGCAGTTCATTGATAAAACCGTGAATATATATATTTTAAAAAAAAAAAAAACAATAAAAATTAAATAAAGAGAGAGAAGTTCCTCCGCGCGGCGACGTGCCCGCGCGCCGCCATTGAGGACTCCGCGGGCCGCATGTAGCCCTCGCGCTCAGCCTCCCCTCCCCGCGAGGAAGTGAACAGTGAACGTGAAGTTGACCACGCGCCAGGAAAAAGACTGCGAGCAGCTGGTGAGAGCAGATAGCCAATACAGGAAGATGATGATGATGATAATAAACAGAGTTGGGGTCGTAACACACACACGCACTGTCACTGAACATAAAACCTCTTTGATGCAATGACACGCTTCCTGCATCTTACTGTTTGCCCTTTATTCTGTCACCTCTCCTGCGTGACCTCAGCAGCGGCCGTAAAAAGCCGCCCGACGCCGTGAGCCCCTCGGACTGCGTCAGAGCCGTGTGACGTTCACAGCCCACCAACCGGAAACGTTCTACGTGTTTCGGCGGGTTTGAACAACATGCGGCTGCACAGGATGAGTAAACGTTAAAGGGGGGGGGGGCAGGCTGTCTGACCATTAAGGCGTCTCAAAGTGAGGGATTCTAATTTGCATTAAAAAGCGGCGCGCGTGCATAAACTTTGTGCACGTTTTTATTTAGAAAAGGGAAGAGGGACATCGTAAATCTGCGTCGATTTCTGGACGAAAAGTAGAACGGGCCAGTTTTTAAAGGTCGCCGTGACGCCCACGTTTTGTAACTTTGTCCACAGAAATGAGGTCGCCACCGGGTGCTGACGGTGAGGTCGCTTCGCCGACAGCTCAGGCGTTTCTGAGTCTTTGTCTGATGGGACGTTTCACGCTGCTCTGCCAGCGTGTCTCAGCAGCAGGACAGGTTACGCGGACACACGGCTGATGGGGATTGGCTGAGTAAAGATCCCTCTGTTCTGATTGGTGGACTGATGATGAGCTATTTTGTTGTCTTTGTTGAACTTAATAAATTCAAAACTTCAAACTGTTTGAGGTTTGATTCTCAATCGTTCTGTCCGTCTGATTGTGATTGTCTGACTGTCTCTCTCTGTCTGTCTACGTCTTTGTCTCTGTCTGATTTTCTGTCTCTGTCTGATTGTCTGTCTCTCTCTCGCTGACTGTCTCTTGCTGTCTTTGTCTCTGTCTGATTGGCTGTCTGTCTCTGTCTGATTGGCTGATTGGCTGTCTGTCTCTGTCTGATTGGCTGATTGGCTGTCTGTCTCTGTCTGATTGTCTGTCTCTGGCTGATTGGCTGTCTGTCTCTGTCTGATTGGCTGTCTGTCTCTGTCTGATTGGCTGATTGGCTGTCTGTCTCTGTCTGATTGGCTGATTGGCTGTCTGTCTCTGTCTTTGTCTCTGTCTGACTGTCTGATTGGCTGTCTCTGATTGGCTGATTGGCTGTCTGTCTCTGTCTGATTGGCTGATTGGCTGTCTGTCTCTGTCTGATTGGCTGATTGGCTGTCTGTCTCTGTCTTTGTCTCTGTCTGACTGTCTGATTGGCTGTCTCTGACTGTCTGATTGGCTGTCTGTCTGTCTGTCTCTCTGACTTTAATACTAACACTGTTTTACCGCTCTCAGTTTCAGACTTTTGCATTTGAGCTTCAGGATTTTTCAGACATTTCACTTCAGACTTCTGCATTTTCAGCAAAGCTTTGCCGTGACGTCTTCCTCTGTCCGCTTATCGGTGGACTACTTCTGCATGCTTTCAGCTACGGAAGCCATCCATATGTCAAAATGTTCAGCTCTTTAAGCACATGCGTGCTTCTGTTCCACCTTTTAAAAAGGTTAAGCCTTTTTCAAGCACTTAATAGAAGTAAATGCAGCTTTGACAGTATCGCAGCTAAGTTCCCAGCTTCAGCAACGTATCTCAGCTTTAAGCATTACGAGGTCAGCTCTCGCCTCTGCCAGTCTCACATTTACACTTCTAGGTTTCTGAGCAGCGCACTGCATTCAAACTTCACGCCTTTTTCGGCTGACTCACTTCAACTTCCCCGTGTTGACGGTATTACAATTTAGCTTTCAGCGTTTCTAAGCGACGTGTTTCAGCTCTTCGCCTCTTTGGTTAACGCAGTTCAACTTCCAGGTCTTTAAAAAGGAGCGCGCTGCAATGCACTGGAGCGCTAAGATGTTTTTGGGCATTTCATTTGAGACCTCATTTGAGAAAAATAAATAACCACAAAATGGACCGACGTCACCGATGTATTGTGTATTTTGAAAGTGCGACCAGACGTTTTGCTTTGTGCTGCAGCCGAGTAGAAGCTGTGGAGGTTTACGGATTGACATCCTTCAGTTTTACTAGTTCAAATACTAAAAAACGACTTTCTAACCTTTCTGTCAGGATTTGAGTGAAACCTTCGCTCTTCATTCTCAAAAATAAGAATAAGAGTCACGAATTTGAATTTCTGCCGGTATCAGGCGATGAACCGTTTGTATTTGGAGAAGAGAGTCTTTTTACTCTCATTTTCTTTTTAAATGTCTTTGAAGCAGTCGTTTCTTGTGAAAGACGGTCAGCTGAACGCTGCGCTCTTTCACCAAAAATCCATGTTCATCCCGAAGAGTCCGTTATTGAGCCGCGGTCGCTTCAGACGTTAAACGAACCGTCCGTTGCTTCTTGAATCGTGCTGCAGATTCTCTCTCTCACGCTACGACATGCAGAATAGGCTATAAGAGAACAGACGAACGCGAAATGGACAAGTTAATGATACAGAATATTCTACTTTAAGATTTTTAACTGTAAATACACTAAACTCACGTGTATCTCCGTAGTGCAGTCGTCAAACGTACAATATGACCTATTAGATAGCCTTTAGCACTGAAATGATGTCAATTAATTGATTAGTCAATCTACAGAAAATTAATAGGCAACAGTTTTGATAATTGATGAATTGTTTAAGTAATTTTAAAGTAAAATTGGCATAAACTCTGTGCTTCCAGCTTCATAAATGCAAATAGCTTCGGCTTTTCAGTGAACTGAATATCTTTAAGTTGGACACGGTCATGAAACTGTTTAAAAAGGTCCTTTTACTAGCTGTTTCCGGAGCTTTTCTACCACATCCAACGGTCTTTCTCGGGGGGTGGACCATAAAGACTGAGTACGATAGTAGTATAATAATAGCAAGTACAAACTCCATAACCTGAGGAAGACCGTGAGATCGGCTTAAAGCTCCAGAAAAAGTTAGTGGACCTTTTGTTTTTCGGTCAAAACTTTGAAAAGGTTTAGCATTAAGGAGAAAATGTAAATACAGAAGGTTTTTCAGAAACATACGGTAAACTGGTATTATTTTCATATATTAGTGTTATAATGATTAGTCAATCTTTCCTGGTAAGTTGACAATTTTTTTTTAAATCAGCAACAGTATTGATAAGCCATCAGTTATTTGTCCTTTAAAAAGTCCTTAAACAAGCTTAAATGTATTGGACGATATTGGAATTGCGATATCTTGTTTTATATATGAATAAATACAGGATTTTTTACCAGATGATTCGAATAGCTCTATTTGGAAAGAATGAATCATCCTAGAACTTTTCTTGTAGCAGGTTTGTTACTTTCAGATGAAGAGGGGTCGCAGTCGGAGTCTCGTCTGACAAATAAAAATGATAAAATAGAAGTAAAAATAGCTCCGTCAAACCATACAAAACAATAACGCAAGTAGCAACGAAATATATATCTGTCACCAAAAAAACCAGCGCCGCAAAAACAAATAGACCACAACTCGATTCAGTTTTCAACAGGTGGTATTACATCAAGCCAGCAAAGCGACAGCCTCAGTCCCAGAGTTCAAGCCACTCGGGGAAGGGTCTAGTTTGCTTTTCCCCCCACAGCCGTTCAGTTCCAATTATCCAGGTCACAACCACGCAAAGAAAAGACAACTCAAACGTCCGCTTTGGGTTTTACACACAAAACAAGTCAGGAAATCCAGATAGAAATAGCAGCGTCCGTATTCGCGGTCCAGCAACAGCGATCATTTACAACACGTACCGTCGGTCAGTCGGTCGGTCGGGTTCACAGCGTCGGCCTTAGCTCCCCTTCGACCTGCCGTTGCACCGTGCAACACCAGAAACTCCGACTGGGAAATACACCCATCCACCGGATTATTCCTCCTCCTCACACACCCCTGAGCCTTGTGTTTTGCCACGAGTTGGTTACTTTACAACGCGAGGGCAAAGCTGCTGCGTCCCAGTAACAGTGCGTCGCTAGCATCAAACGCCGTGTGCCCAAGAACCCTTACGCGATGTAATGTCAGACAGACGTTAGTCACGGGAAAATGAGAAGCATGCGAGTTTTCCTTTTGTATCAAGCGGCAAAAACGTCGTAGCCCAACGTGTTTGAGTTTAAACGGCGTCCTTGCGCTGTCACTACTGCACATGCGCACATCGCAATGTCGATGCTGACGCGATCTATATCGTGCAGCCCTACTTAAATGCCAAACAACTCTTTGGTTTCAGCTTCTCAAATGTGAGGATTTGCTGCTTTTCTACGATAATAAAGTGAATAGTTGTGGTTTTGGGATGTTGGTCGGACAGTCAAGACATCTGAAGACGCCTTCTGTAACTCTATTGACCTGCCCTCTTCTGTTCCAGGACGTGTGGAAAAGAAACAACCCTGCATCTTATTCGAAAACGTCTTAATAGTGAAAGTGCGTATGAGTCATTATGCTGTTGCAGCCGTGTCACACCGTGCCGCCACTCGCTCCCCGGAGCTTCGTTTCTGAGGAATGCGTGTATACGTGAGGCTCCACACAGCCGCCAGCTTTGTGCTGCCAGATGAAACAGTGACGGTGTGAAAGAAGCTGTGCCAGCTCTGCCACGGGGGCCCGGCGCTAATCAGCACGGCGACAGCCGCTAACGCCCCCCAGTCCATCAGGATCGGCTGTAAACTGGTTTTCGGCGTAAACGGCGCGAGGTCAAAGAGCACCGGGGGGGGGGGCGAAGTTATTTTGGGTAAGTTCAGCTTGTTTGTGTTACATAAAGTCAGCTTGGGTGGACCCCCCCCCCCCTTCTCTGACTGCAGTTCTGCTACCCTGTCAGCTGAAAAGTACACAAGGAAATGTTTGTAATTGTAAACTTTCACCGACATTTCTGTCAAAACCTACTTGTCCTAAAGCACAGGTCATTTTCATGGCTCGGTTTAGCCGACTCTTGGGTAAAGCTGCAATAGGTATGTGCCAGGTATTCAATTCAATTTTATTTATACAGCCCAATACCACAAATCATAATTTAGCCTCATATGGCTCTACGATCTGTACAACACACGACACCCTCTCTCTCCTCAGACCCTCGAGTCGAATAAGGAAAAACTACCCAAACAACCCTTTTAACAGGGAAAGAAAAAGGTATGTGTACACGCACAAGGAATGAGACTGGTTTTTCCCGTGCCCTCTATCCACATGTACAGCAGTAGACGTAAGTGTGGCTAAAAAGGTATTTTTGTATCAAGTACAAAAAAAAACCAGGGCGAAACAACAGTAACATTTGTGAACAGTACGACAGTTCTGCTCGGTACACGTCTCGGTCACAATCAAACAATACCTAACAACCAAATTAAAAGGGATCTTTGCTGACTGAAACTACCTGCATAGCGAGATACCACAGTTGATAATTTATTTATTCATTTTTTTAAATGGGGGTTCACAATGTGGCAAAACCCATATTAAGATACGATTCACGGGCAGGATAATTTTTGCGTCACAATTTTCATTTTCACTGGAAAAAAAACTATTACAATCCCGATGATGTGACGTTTGTTGGGGTCTGTAGCAAACAAACATGTGTTCTTCCATCCGGAGAACCGGATCTGTGGGCCGGGGCCGTCTCTGCAGCACTTCACCGTAACGCTGGCTGTCACACGTTTCAGCTTTTTATCCAAAAATTGCAGCTTCCACCATTTGGATCTTGCACCTGGCCGTGATTGCCATTTCGGTGATGTTGCGATTAAATGTGCAGAGCGGTGAACTGCTCGCTTTTAAAGGCTCTCGTGTCCTCCAGAACAAGTTCTGTTTGTTTGGACAGCGTGAACAGCTGCCCCCCCAGCGAGGGGAGGAAAACCTGAAATTGGCAAATGTCAGCTATGTCCCTAGCCATGTTGCTGCGTGCATAAGCTGCCAAGTGAACAAAGGCAAACTACGCTGCCGTCCAAAATGTTTGCAAGTTAATTTATAGCCAGGAAAAGAAAAGAAAAAAAGCACTCGCGATCTGCAACACCACCAGCAAAAAAATCTGTCAAGTGTCTATATTTAAGTGTACTGCTAAGTCTGTTACCCCTTCATCCCTAATTTCTCTCACTTGCCTGATTGTTTATACGTTCATGTGTCTGTAGTTTCTTATTGTCTGCTTGTATTGTATTTCCATGTTCAGGACCCCAGGGAGACTAGAGGCGCACCCACGGGCTTCTAATGGGGACCCTTAAATGAATAACACATACAAGAAAAACAACCTCAGGGCTGAATCAACTCCTCTCTGACGCCTGCACTTTATACGGTTCATGAAAGTGGCATTAAAGCGGGACGTGAGTGTGTTTTTTGGAGCTATGACAACCGGAGACAAATTCCCAGTACGTGGGAACATAGTAGTTAGCCACAAGAGTTGATTCTGACTAATAAGCCGAGAGGGTTCGGAACAATTGTCCTAATTGACTCTGCACAGAAAGCCTTGAAAGGTCAAGGTCTAATTAAAAAGAAGTGGAAATCAGAGGAGGTTCAGGGAAATCTGACTGCACTGCGATACACGTTTCTGTGCGCCTCAGATGACGGCGGTTCAAACTCCAGTCAGCAGCATGTTGTGCGTACGTGAGGGGAGCTTCATCGTCTGTTAACCAGTAACCAGACCTCTGTTTCCTTTCTGATGTGCTGCCAGAGAAGAGAAGAGAAGAGAAGGAAAGAGCGGTTCCTTGGCAGTGTGCGTACGTGGTGTAATCTGAGAGATGATGCCTGAGGTTTACTTTAGGAGTTCAACTGATGTGTTTTTGAAGACTCCGAGTGACACAGAGCGGTTTGGCCGAAGCGGCTGATGGCCGATAATCAGCAGATATCAACTGGCGATCACAAAATCCCCAGTAATTCTTTTCCCCCGGCAGACGTAACGAAAGCCTCTGAAGCAGCCATTTGGAGCACCGTGGGACGCGACTGGGGTTTTTTTGCTCAGCATGGGTCTACTCAAGTTCACACAGGGTGAGGCCAAAAATCCCATCAACACCTGACAATCTGCTGCCAAGCCACGGTATGAAAATGATTGCACAAGTCCACACGTTTGCGAACCTTACAAAGTGCAGTTTGTACCACCTAGCTGAAACCAGAGCAGTTAAAGACAACAGGCCTGAAATAAGGTGTCCCTTTGAACAGGCGACGTGCTCACTGTTTTGTTTTGTTGAATCTGTTTCCGAGCGGTGTTGATCCAACTTCGCTGGGTACGTAAAAAAAAAATTCAATAACACGTTGCTACCAAGTCGATTTATAAGTCAAGTCGTGGTTTGTGTAATGTATGCTATGACTTTTCCTTTTGGTGTATTTTGAAGTTTTTATTATATGTTATTTTTAAAAAAACAATACCATTGACATCCATTGCATTCCTATATCAGCCAATGTGTACAAAAATGCTCAGTAACTCACACTGATCAACTTCAGTACTCTGTGAACAGCGTCTCCCTGTGTGTTCATCCTGATAGGACGTGTCTTTTTTTAATATATATATTTTTAATATTGTCATGTCATATTGTTTGGCTGACACAATGACATTTGTATGACACAACATGTGACAACAGAGTATCTGCCTGCTGGTATATGTTGCTATATTATATTTATATGGAATATTTTAGTCATGTTGTTGTTGTTCGTGAGAGTCTGAAGAGTTTCTTTATTCTATTCTTCAGAGGACATCGTGAAACACACGTAATGTTTCACGTATTTTATTTTACATTGCCCCTGCTGTGTTTTATAATGACTGCTGGCTATTCTGAGCTTGCTTTGGGTTTTTTTGAATGGAAGAAATGTAGATGCAACCATGCTGAGGTCATTCTACACTGCTGCTGGATTCAGCCAATAGGAGAGGGCCTGGTGTGTGTGTGTGTGTGTGTGTGTGTGTGTGTGAGGGGGGTGTTTAACCAATAGAAGCGCTGACCGAAGCTGACTAACCAATAGGACTTCGCAAAGGAGAGAACGGGGGCGGGGGATATACGAGTAGCGACAGCTGCGTACACGCGGTGTGTGTCGCGTTTCACCTGGTAAAATTAAACGCGTTTTCGTTTAGCTTGTTACGGCAGATGACACCGATGAGAAACCGCCTTCTTCAGCTACAGAGAGCTGATACCGTCACAGTGAAGAAACCCGAACAGAATACGCGGTGGATATTAGATAAACTACACATTAGGGCGGCATAAGTATATCTAAGTTAACGGCTAGCTAGTTGCCCAGATTCAGTAAAAAAAAAAAATGTTTTTAAAAAGCTACCTGGCGAACAAATGGCTGTAAATGAAATTAAACTACGAACCCATCGGAAGGGCAGGTGCGAGCGTCCCGGCGATATTTCGGTGAAGTCGGCGTCGGGCGTGTTTGGGAGGAACGACGCCGCTCGCTGGCGAAATCCACCGCGGCGCGCGCGTGTGTGTGTGTGTGTGTGTGTCGCGTCTTCTTCGCGGTCTATGCTCGCGGTTCTGCGCAGCAGCGGCTGGCTCCGCGCTGCCCCTGGCGGCCACACTTGGCAGGGGGGTCAAACTCAAGCACACAGCGGGCCAAAATTTTAAATTTGAACAAATTAAGCTTTTAATAATGGCACGCGAGGTCACTAAACTTTTCGAAACCAAACGTCTTTTCATGGGCTCTACTTTCTGGCCCCTTTGAGTCACGTCCAGCTCCTTGTACATGTCGCGGTGTTTCGTTTCGTAGGGTCGTCTAACGTTGTCCTGCTTCGGTGGCGCCACATACAAGACAAACAGGTCTGTCTTTTGCATGTGGAAACAGATATTCCGCCCCCCACAGGTCCGGAAAGCTCCTGTTTTGTGCCTTTACCGGCGGGCCTGCTCCACTAGTCGTTGGCAGTAACGGTAGTGTGACGCTGCCGGCGCCCGCGGGCCTTTTCTAGAAATAGCTCACCACAGCGCCACTTACCAGCGAGCTGCATCTCGTTTTATTTTATTTTTTTTGTTGCTATTCTTTTTTTAATCCACACTTGCGTTGGTGTGAATTTGAAATTTACAATATTAGAATAAAAACTTTAAAATAAAAACGTTTCATAGCCATTCATTAACGCTAGCTGGTCTCCACGGAAACCGTTGCCGTGGAGACCAGCTCGGGGGCGCAGTGAAGGTGAGATGATTTATCCCCGAAAACATGGCAGGAAAAAGAAAGAAAACATACAGCTTTCACAGTGGCCAGGGGCAACAGGGCAGTGCCACGGCAAAGCTGAATTCAACTATTGAAAAATATGTTTGTTAAATGTAAGATATGATCATTCTGTTAAAAATGCTGCAGATCTGGTGAGAATTTCCGTACAATCAGTGCCTGATTTGTTAAAAACTGGTTAGTGGCTATGGTGAAACTGTTGTAGAAGTGATCATTTGAAAATGTAAATACTTGCAGAGATTTACAGAAAAAAGTTTAGCATGTTGATGTTTATCTGTTTCCCACCTTGTCAAATCATTGTTGATTATTAACTATTGTGACGAGTCATTAACTCATTATATCATGAATATCATTAATCATTAAAAAACAACATATAATTAAAAGGTAAATTGAGCAAATGTGTTCTTTCAGAAGTGTGTATCTGGTAACCCTTCACATTAATCGGTACCTGAGAAGTAGCTCTCAGTTTCAAAAAGGTTGGTGACCCCTGGTCTAACGGCACCAGGTCCTGTTTAGTTATTACTTGATCACACAGATCCCGATTTAAAGACAAACTACGCCAATTTTAGAATAAATAAGAAATGTCGGGACAGAAACGCCATGTTGTCCGGTCATTTGAAGGCATTCATTTAGGAGTGTGCAACGTTATTAGTACAGATTTGACATAATGACGGTCATGAGAATACACTGCGACACGGAGACCCCAAGATTATGTACTGAAGCAGGACCCAGCTCATCACGGCAGGGGGTTCTGTACATATGCATATTCAGTATATATCTAACTAAATCAATCAAACGTCAACTTTGATGGCTGTTTAAGTTACTTTAATGGCGTCTCTCTCTCTCAACGCTGGGAGCGTTTCTGTGTACAGATCGAAAACATGGGAAACACTCCCATCTGGCGTCTAATAACTGCGATTACAGGGAAATTAAAATCAGACACATGCTGTACAACACACGCTTAAGACTGTCAGAGACTTGAAAATGAATTATATCCTTAACAAAAACCTACTGGAAGATTATCTTTAAGACATTTGAAGGCAAAAGAATAACCCCACAGTGAAACGACGGCAGTTACAAAATTCTTCTTCTTCAGTCGTACAAGGTAAGCAGGATTTCCTCATTTTGGGGGTTTATTGCAGATGTTAATATGTTCCAAGTGACGCGCAAAACGCAGCACCGGACCACGAAGACGCTGTTGTAGGTTTTCTCGTGCGTCGGCTTACAGAAATAAACAGCTCAGTTTCTTCAGCCGACATGGCAAACGCTGCCAGGACGGGTACGACCCCTCGGTCAGAGTAACCCCCAGGTGAAACAAGCTGCTTTGGCGTAGTGAAATATCCCTTTAATGATTTCAGTTATAGAACAGTATTTAACATCAGTAGCTCACAAAAACCACAAACATTTTATTCTAGACGCCATCATATCGACTACAAAACTTTACATATGTATACAAGATTATACACAAAATTTTGGGGGGGGGGAATGCAGTTTTGAAGAGGAAAATAATCACAATTTTCTAAGGGATACCAGTAGCAGTACATATCATAAAATATTACATAAAAACGGAACTTCTTAAACATGTATCATTTCTGTGCAAAGAGGAAACCGTTAACGTTGCCTTCTGTACGGTTTAAAATAAAAGTGGGAATTAAATAAAAAAAAGAAAACACAAAGGAGCATTGTGTCATTTTCAGCCCGTTTACCATCATTCTTCAGCACACTGACTCTGCTCTCTGTAATGAGATGTACGCGCCAAAGCGTCACTTTATCGCGACCTGACAACCGTCAGCGTTCACAGAGCGATGCGCGAGCACAGGCAGCGGCAGCCGCACGTATACAGGTAACGAGAGAAAGGCTGAAGCAACGTGCAGCTTCCATCCTGCAGGACAAACAGTCACTCGATTCTCTGCAGGCGGTGCTGGACGGGGACGGTCTGACAGCACGTTCACTTCTAAGGCTCTAGTTCCTTATAAATGTCTTAATTTAAAGACAGAAGCTCTCATTAAAAAGGTCACAAAGAGGCTCCAAATTAGCTCCAATGTGGGCGACACTGGTGCTCCCTTTGCGGTCTTCCAGTACAACAGAATCATTTATCTGTTCAGCCTTAAAACGAGCCGGAAGTCGCGGTGAGCGTATTAAAAAACAGACACCTGCCGCACTCGGGCACCCGATACAGACGGGTGTTGCATGATTGGAATGTTAGTTCAGGAGGAAAATAATAAACTGCAAATGACACTTACTTACAATAAAAACACATGTGTGACAGGTCTCGGGTGCGATTGGTTAACCACGCCACACTTTCCCGCCCCTTCCAGGTCGCAGCCAAAGCACGTGAACGTCGCCGTGTGCGGTGCCTCTGCATTCAGGCCTCGCATTTTGTCCAGCGGCCCCTGTGTTTCCTGACCCTGCGTACAAAAAACCTCTGAGACAAGGTGTGATGTCTTAAATGGAATAAAAATAAAATTATCCAATCACTCCGAACATCCATATAATTGACACATTTTCAAAATAGTACGGCGCGCTTGATTTAAGAAGATAAAAACAAAAACACGTGAAATGAAACCAAGCACACCGTCTCCTGAGGCTTTGCCTCCAAGCCCAACATTGTTCACAATCCCAAATATTTCAGTGATGGGGAACGGCATCGTCCAACGTGACCTCCGGCGCGGCGCTCAGAGCTTTGACCTGTGATGCTGAATTAGCTTTGGAAAAGAGGAGAAGTTCTGCCTCAAAACAATCCCCACCTGAAGCCCAGGAGACGGCAGACAAGACAGGCGGGCGGGGAGGAGGATGGACGGACAGGAAGCCAGAGAGAGGCGGGACCCGTGGTTAGAGGGGCGGCGGTGGCGTCGTCGTCGTCATTGGACGACCTCGAAGTAGTGGAGGATGGCCATGATGTGCTGCGGCATGAAGACGTAGCCGGTGTAAACGGCCATGCCGGCCACAGAGATCAGCAGCGAGTCTGAAGAGGAGACGTTAAGGAAGAACGTCTGAAGGATTTACTAATGTATCTGCTGGGGGGGGGGGGGGGGGAAACAGTTATCAGCAATCATTCCTCTGTTACCACCGAGCTGAAGCAGTTTCACATCCTGAGGTCGCGTCCTACATCGAGCAACCGTCTTCTGATTGCTTTGCATACAAACTCGGCAGGCCCGGCGTTGGTTACGTTGTTCTTTTAAAGAGTCGGTTCCAATGAAAACTGTTGAAGACCGGCCGACCGACCACGAACCCTGACCCGAACGCTCTTGGAAAACGGCATCACCATTCACAGACGATCCTGCGGCGCGCGGAATGAAAAGAGACTCGTTGCGGATCTGGAGAGGGTCTCCAGGAGGGCGAGAGTGTTCAGAGACGACAAAACCTTGGTGCGTCACCGATCTCGTCCTGCAACAGAGACTTGTTGTATGTACGAGATATGAAAGGGAGCATAGTCACCACGGGCTGCAGCTCGAAGAAGAAAGGCTGAAGTGATCCTGTAAGAGGACGTGTAAGCAACACGCTCATTTAATGGACTACACAAATCTGTCTACCTTCCTTTAATTTTGAGGTTTACTTCAATTCTTAAGTACTGAGTTGCACTATACTTAATTCTTGACGCTGCGCTAAGTCTCAGACTCCTCTGTCTTCAGTTTCACTTCCCCCGTTGTCTTTACATTTAATCCTTGGTGTTTTATTTCTGGTTTTTAAATCATCATTTGTTTTACGTGTAAAGCACTTTGTAACGCTGGTTCGGATTTACATACATGACAAACTATTATTAGTCTAAAAGTTATTAGTCAGATGTCGTGTCCTAATGACGCCGCAGTGATATTATAAGCCTGCGATAAGTCAGCGGCTGTTCCCCAGCTGTCCTTCCTGCGTCGCTTTATGTGTTTGTCTAACATTATAGTTTCCTCTGCGTTTGTGAAATGTGCCGCTCTGCTGCCAGTAGACTTGTACATGCCTGCGACTGGTCACATGCAGCAAACGGCGCCCCTTCTCGTGGCTGGATTTGGAAAACCTGGGTCGACTCATGGTGTTGATAACCAGCGCGGTGTGACCGCTCATCCTGACCGCGGTTGTTAGGGTTAGTGAAGCCAGGTGACGGAAACAGATCTGGGGTATGTTGAACTTGCCTCGTAGTTCAGGCCCCAGGACATTCAGTACGTTCATATGCACTCACGTGACCGGGTTACTCAAGAGCAAACAGGTTAAGCAGGAAACCGTACGGGTTTGAATGCACTGTAGTAACCCGGTTACTGTAAATCCATGTATACAGTACCTGCGGATTGTCACTAAATACGGGGGAGCGGTTGCTCTAGCTAAGACACACCTGTGTGCCTCTACGCATGTATATAAATGGACAAGCTATGAAGACTGACGTCAGTGCAGCCGGCAGATGACAGTTGGGTTAAATTAGAGCTGAAACAATTAGTTGATTCATCAAATTAATGGGCAACTATTTTGATACTACTTGAACTATTTATTATTTCAGACATTTTTTCAGCCAAAAATACCAAACGTTCGATTCCAGCTTCTCAAACATGAGAATTTGCTGCTTTTTCTTGTCTTACATGACAGAAAATGAAATTCCTTTGCCTTTGGGGACGTTGGTCGGACGTTGAAGACGCCACGTTGAACTCTGGGATATTGTTTTGCTATTTTTGTGACACAAATTTTTTATCAATTATGAAGAAAAATAATAGGCAGACTAATCGATAACAAATAATTTTTGCTGATCTTTTCTTAGGTGTCTGCTGAGTGTAATCCTTAGCGTCACCTCACCGTTAGCATCGCACACAACTGATTTTTAAGCTGTGTGACTGGACGTTTCTTACTGAAAGGAACTTTGGAGTCGTAGTTGACTTCTCTCATTTTTATGTCCACAGGTTCCAACTGCCTTCGACCTTTTATCAAAGAACCAGACACGTTCTAACGCAGTTCACCTTTTGTACCGCCGATTCAACTAGGAGGCCTAACATTGTATGTGCGAAGGCGACTTCAAACACTTTTCTTTGCTGTCAGTTGAACTTTTTCACTCCCACAAGTATGGAAAGCCCAACGCTTTATGACAGGACTTATGAAATCAACAAGTATTTGTTTAGTTTTTTTATTAAAAACTCATTAGTGGATCATTTATTTGTAGCTCGACTTAAGGCATGATGATCCCTGAGCAGCTGAGGGAATTAACATTTGATAGGGAACAGCACTCAGGCTGATAAGGAGCAGAAGGGCAACACCACCTCTGAGCAATAAACACACCCAACCCTCAGGGAAGACGAGATGCCCGCTGAGGGTGACACCGACTGTAGGAGGACGATACATTACGTGCTTAACGCGATCAGAGTACAGCCATAACACCATAAACACGATACACGTTATTTATTGACCACCAATCCTTCCCCGCCTCCCCAGATTAAAGTTTTACTGTGATCAGAGTGTGTGTCTCCTTTTATCTATAATGCGAATAAACCAGAAACATGTGGTGTTTCTAGTATCAACTAGCGTGAAGCTGCTTTAAAAGGATGCAGCTAGCTCAGCCTCGACGCCGCCCATACCAAACTCCGTTGACATTTCTACCTCTTTAACGCCGTTTAACTTGTGGGCAGAGGCACAACGAATGGTTATGGCATATATGATTTTTTTTCCCTTCCTTTTCCTCCTCCGCCACGCGCGTTAGCGGCCAGCGGAGAGGTTTAGAGTCAATTACGTTGCCGTTACGCAAAGCTCCATTTAAAATTATATGCGTTTGACGATTCTTCACTTATAGGTAACTTAAATGCACGTTGTTGAACTGAAGTTTAGACGTTTCCTACGACGATAAGCGTGGTCCCTTAATTCGGCATTCATTCAAAACTAAAAACACGAATCAGGATTAAAAGAACACAATTTGCCTTCAAAATACGTTAGCGACTGGCGACCACTTTTCATTGATTTCAATTTCAACAAAACAACCGGCACACTGTCCATATGTCGAATTTGCCCTAAAACCCAAATACATTTAGTAAAATGCCTTAACTGACATTTACAGCACAACTTCGATACGTTCATCCACCACAAACGTTAGCGTCACGTATAACGCTACGGACAGGCGCTGTGTTAGCTTCTGGCTAAAGTTAGCGCAGTAGCTCGACGGTAAACCTATTTCACTCGGGAAAGGATACTGAACACCGTCCTCTCCCACGGCTCCAGCATGTACAGCGCCGTCACCAGGAGATACTGGTAGTAAAACCACGATAACTGCTTCCAACAGTCACCCAGGGCCATGGTTCCAACTTATCTTCCTTTCCTCACTGTTTGTTTTTTCTTCTTCTTCTTCTTCTTCTTCCTACGCGATTCGCGGTAGGGGTATCTTCTGGCGGAGTATGACGTGCAATCGTAAGGTGCCCACTTTCAGCCAATCACAACTCCGCGTTCGAGCGCACGGCTCTGACGCGGCCCTAGGAGTTCCCAGCTTTCTGCCTTCAAAATAATGTGCCGAGTGAGTCCGTGCGTTACTTGTACGCAGCTATATGCATTATTTTAAACGCGTCCTCCTGCATTCTTCTTATCACACATTCAAAGCCGAATTACTTTGTCATATTTTAATTTTCTTTGTTGCTCCTTGTGTTTAAAACGTGCCATGAAGAAAACTCCCCAACAGTGAATTCATCCTTTAACAAGCACTGATTGCTAATGTGTATCTCATTCGCTGTGCAACCATGGAGACATGGTTCCTTTATCACACAGGCACTAGTTTATTTTGACCCAATCACTGGAGAGCGCCACATGTGGAGTAATCCGCAGCTGGAAACAATACCCAACACAGCACTAGTCCTCCTGTTTGATGAAAACTACAGTGATCAGCTGTTTTAGGAAATGAGTCTTTTTTTTTTTAAATTAAACTGTATATTTGTTGTTACAATATGAAGCCCAGAGAGCCAAACAAAACCTACAGGCTATAAAAGTCTTTCACATTACAGTCGACCGTTTAAAACGCTGAGAAGCAGCACAGCTTCACTGCACCTACAGCTTATATCAGAGATTTGCCAAAACATCATATTTTGGCACATAAATAATAAGAAATTTGAGTGCAGAAATGTCAAATATGTGTTAATTTAATGAAGCAGCGTGTCAGACAGCACTGAGGGGTTTATTTGCAACTGTGAAACGCCCCTCTGTACACGATTCTGGGTCACAATTCTAAAAAAAAAAAGAAACCCCCCGGGACACATTTGACTTTAGCAGCATTAATAAGCGGTATGCAAACATTTAATGAGCCGTGTAATGTAGCTGTAAGCAGACACGTGGACATTTCTAAGTGTTTATTGATGTACAGTATTGAGGATGAGGACATATTTTATGTCATTCATTCGTTATCTTTTTATGCAGCAGCCCCCACGTCTGGGTGCAGACGGTAGGGGTTCAGTGGGAAACATAAAAACGTACATGCGTATGATACGCCCAGCCGCCGCCGCCGTTGGGGCTGCACATAGAAAATAACAGGGGCAGCCGTGTGTTTTGGCCTTTATAGTTATTTTAAAAAAAATACATTAATGAATACTTATATCTGCTTACAACTACATTATAGTGTGTTATAAATGTTTATATACTGATCATGACTGTTGAAGGGGGGGGGGTTAAGGTAAAGTGTTACCAGGAAGCCTTCTCAATAACATTTAAGTATGTGATGTGGTAAAGTAAAAAAATATCGGTATCGGCCTTAAAATCCAGGCTATTGTGTCAAAAACACTTTGACAGATAGACGACGTGCTGCCGACTTCCCACCGCTACCCAGAAGCCTTTTCTCCTCATCCATTAAGTAAAATGTCCAACCGTGTGATCGAACTGATCCCAGCTGACTGATCGAGGCACTCGGAGCGAGCGCAGCAGGACTCGCCGCTCTCAACCAGGACGACGCTGCTGTGGGGTGAAGAGTCGGAAGACAAACCCGTGAAATGAAAAACTAACTGTCTGCTCGTCTGGCTCAGCAGTGGCTGGCCAGGATGTTGAAGAAGTGGTAGACCTCGTCTTTGTCGAACACGGCCACCTCGGTGGAGCACTCTGAGCACTGAACCGGGCGGTAAACCTCATCGGCGTCCATCCCCGCCGGCGTCGGCTCGGCGGCCTCGTCCCGTGGCGTTTCTGTTTCCTGCCTTCTCCTCCTCTTCCTGTTGCTCCGCTTCCTCTCTGGCTGGGTTTTGTAGCGCAACACCTCATCTTTCTTCACCGTGCAGTTCATGACGAACATGGCTCGATACTGCGTCCGGTACTTTTCATGCCTGAGTGGACACAATCAAGTCATGTAATCAAACACACCGGTCAATATTTCATCAGTGAATGCAGCTGATGATATCAGCTGAAAAGCCCTTGTGGTTGACGAAAGGGCAGCCTGATATCTGACAGATGTGCAGGTGGGTTTTTATACAACTGCAGCTGCAGAAACCAGTTTCACAAGAATCAATATCAATTCCAACTCTAATAACTGTTTGTTTTTATTACCCGTTGAATCCTTTTTTTTTTTTGTGTTCAGTCTATAAAATGTCCCAAACCCCAAGATATTCAGTTTCCAATTATATAAAACAGAGTAAAACAACAAATCCTCAGATTTGAAAAGCTAAAACAAGAGAATGCTTGACTGATAAATGACTTAGAACGATGAATCGAGTATCAAAACTGTTGTAATTGTTTGATCGGCTGACTGTTTGAGCACTAGACTGTTTGGACTCATTCTGTTGAGAAGAATTATCTCCACACTCCCGGTAATTTAACAAAACAATTAACTAACAAAGTAATGGTAAGACTAACAGATATCACTAATTATCATTAGTAGTTATGACTCAGTGACTTCTGAAACTTGTTAAACGCCTTAAATATGTTGCGAATCAAACTCTGGTTGTGGGGGGGGGGGGGGGGCTGGATCTTTAAGAGAACGTTTCCCAACTAAACACATTGGTAAGCAGCATGTCTCACCTCTGACAGTCCAGGCAGAGCGTGGTCATGCACGCGGGACAGTTGAGGACGGCGTCGCTGCTGGGTAAGACCTGAGACTGACGAGGCTGCGACCGAGACGCTGCAGCTGGTCGTTTTCTGCTGCTGTACCTGCGCAGGAAGTCAAGAGGCTGAGCGACGGCAGGGAGGAAGAAATCCGGTTTCGACTGTGTCGATGGTGACCCCCTCTGTCTTACCCTCTCCTCCTGGCGTCCACCCAGGCCTGGTCCCTGTCGTCCTCGTCGGGGTCATACAGCAGCTCGTCATTGGTCAGTATGGTGCGCTGTCTCCGCCTCCGGCCAGTGGAACCGCCTGCACAGGAAATAGAGAGATTTAGGTTTCATTTACTTTGATGACGCGTCATCTGCGCCTCCACACAGGCCTGAAGGGACGACTTAATCATTCACGGTGGTGGCGTGCTTACGTGTTGCAGACAGTAGGAAAACTAGCGTTTGGGAAACATGCGCGCTTACTCGGTGTGTCCTCCCCCTCTGAGTCAGAGTCGAAGTAAATCTCATCGTACATCCGAGAGTTAGGAAGCCCAGCGCCGTCGGCACCGGCTCCTCCGCTTCCCGGGGTTTCTGCTGGAGAACAAACACACAGACATCAGCAATGCGTTCACAACGAGGTCCTGTGTCTCACAGATATACACAAAGATAGCTCACGTTCAGTTACCATGGTAACTAACCTTGCGGCTTAGGATCTGAGACGGCGACCAGGAATTGCAACGCGTGCACAAACTACGGCATTCCCAAAGTATTCCCAGTACAACAGATTACCATGCCAAGAGTTGTTACCTGCCGTTGCTGGTCCCCAGGTCCCTTCCAGGGTCCTGATGGTGGAGCTGAGCTCCGCCTCCATCTCCTTCTCGAACTCATCCCCGCTGGACGACTCGCTCTCCCCCGTCAGGTACTCCCTGATCAGCTTCTTCTTCTGCTCCGGCGTCCCGTTCAGCAGCACGTCCAGCTCATCCTCCGAGCTGAAACACGGAAACACACTGACAGTGTTCAGGCAACAGGTCCAGCTCAAAAAACCAAACCCAGGCCCGGTTCCCTAATACAGAGACACTTGGTTTCCATCCAGGGGGTCAGTGTGGACGTCGCAGAGGATTACAGGTATCTGGGAGTACACAGACAATAAACTGGACTGGGCTAAGAACACTCAAGCTCTGTACAGGAAGGGCCAGAGCCGCCTCTGTTTTCTGAGGAGGCCGAGGTCCTTCAACATCTGCCGGACAATGCTGAGGACGTTTTACGAGTCCGTGATGGCCAGTGCTATCCTGTATGCTGTTGCATGCTGGGGCAGCAGGTTGAGGGTAGCGGACGCTAACAGACTCAATAAACTGATCCGTAAGGCCGGTGACATTGTTGGGATGGAGCTGGACTCTGTCGGTGGTGTCAGAGAGGAGGATGGTGGCCAAACTACATGCCATCCTGGACAGTGTCTCCCACCCGCTCCATGACGTGCTGGTCAAGCAAAGGAGTACCTTCAGCGGAAGACTAATCCTCCCAAAATGCACCACAGAGCGCCACAGGAAGTCATTCCTGCCTGTGGCCATCAAACTCCTCCCTCTGAGTGTTACTCTATCTGACCCTGAGTCACTAAACTGGACACTGATCATGAACATAATTGTGCAATATTCTGTGTTAATCCCACTGCAACATACCCTGTTTTTCATTTTAATTTATTGATATTTATTTATACTACTAGTGCTGCTGAGCAACATCCTCCGTCTCATTATAGCCTTAATAAGCTGCACGTAACTTGACAGTTCATGCACTGTTACTTTATACTGTAATATTACCATCAACAGGTAAACCCGCTTTGGACTTCACACTTATTTAAATCTTATACTTATACCCACTTGGTACTTCATTTACCTGACCTGTATTATAGTGTTATATTTTTATATGCTTACTACTTCCATTCTTGTGTGCACTGACGTGACACTGAGCTGCTGTTACGAGAGGTTTCCTTTCAGGGATCAACTTAGTATTTCTGATTCTGACGGGGGCACGTGTAAAGGCTGACATTTTAATGACCTGATTAAATTGAGAAAACGTGATATCCATATTGACAATCACCGTTACTTGCAGCTGTAACTCCAAACGTCCTATAAAATACACGAATATAAAAACTTTGCTGCTTGCTTTATCTAAATCTGCTCATGCGTACGTGCTTGCTGTCTTGTTGAATTCTCAAAGTTGGAAACATGCAAAGTTCTACGTTTATGAATTTAAACGTCAAACCTGAAACGGTTCAAGTGGTCAGCTTGTTTACATGTTAGCATTCAGCTAGCAGGCTGCACGCTAGCTTCACGGGGAGCTAAAGCTACACAGTAGTTTTTAAGCTTGTTTACATGTTAGCATTCAGCTAGCAGGCTGCACGCTAGCTTCACGGGGAGCTAAAGCTACACAGTAGTTTTTAAGCTTGTTTACATGTTAGGACTCAGCTAACGTTAGCAGACTGCACGATAGCCTCACGCTAGGCTAAAGCTACACAGTAGTTTTTAAGCTTGTTTACATGTTAGCACTCAGCTAGCAGGCTGCACGCTAGCCTCACATGGAGCTAAAGCTACACAGTTCTTCATAAGCTTGTTAGCATTTTCTTTATAGGCTTGTTTACATGTTAACATTCAGCTACCCTCCCGCTAGGCTAACGCTAAAGTTTTCTTCATAAGCTTGTTAGCATTCAGCTAGCAGGCTGCATGCTAGCCTCACGCTATGCTAAAGCTACACAGTAGTTTTTAGACTTGTTTACGTGTTAGCATTCAGCTAGCCTCCCGCTAGGCTAACGCTACGCAGTAGTTCCCCAGTCCACGGTTGAATTTAACCTCTACCTGCTCTCGGCTCTCTCCTCGTCGCTCGGCTCCTCGATCTCATACGAGTCGAAGTCCTCTGCTTTACCCAGTTTGTCCATTTCAGCTGTTCAGCTAACGACGACACGCTCCGCACGACTTCCGCCGCCGCCGCCGCCGCCCCCGCCGCTTCTTCTTCTTTAGTTCTGTTAAACGGAAGTGGGCAAACATTGACATGAAACCCGACCGCCATCTAACGCTTGGAAGGTGCGCCGAGCCAGCGGGCTGCGCAGTATTATCCCGCACACTTCACGCAATAAAACACGTCAATATTGTCCACAGTGTTCCTAAAAATGTGTCTCCAAAGCGGTTCGGTTGTCGACATTAAAGAGAATAATAGGACGTCTGCACTTCAGCACAAATAAATTGGCTTTGCTAAAAAATATTTTATCAAATAATCGATCTGATTACTGTCTGACTCAACATAAAAAAAATAATCTTAATAATTTTAATAGGCCACATTTTTCATTAAATTAAGGTAACTTGGCGGTTTAATTTTAAAAAAAATTAAAATTGATTATGTATATATTTCCTTCTCTGCTTTTTATTCTTTCAATAAAAGATGGTAAAAAAATAAATAAATAAAAGATGAAATCAAATCTGTTGATCCCACATACCAAAATAACATTGTTTTGTGTGTTTTTTTGGAGATTTCTTCACATATCTCATGCAAAAGTGCCCTCGAAGTTTCTCTCTCTTTCCCTTCATCGAAAACAACTCTCAGGTACAACAGAGTAATGCTGTATTTAACCCCGTCTGCCGCTGCTGTCACCACAAACCGCCAGCAGGTGGCGCCGACAGACCAGAGATTCCAAAGGCCCGTCCCCGCCCCCTCCTGTCTGAGGTCAGGGCAGCTGGAGGCTCCTTTGAAGGCCCCGTCCATGAAATGATAAGAAGAATGAAAAGCCATGACTTACTGTCACTCTGTGAATCCCCATCAGCAGCACTGATGCTCAGCTGCACCGTGACCTTTGACCTCGGCGTGGAAGTGAAACGGGGAGAAAGGTTTTCCCTCCCCACAGGGGTCGCTACACGTTCCCTCCATTGTTTTCGTTTTCCTTCTTCGCACTAACAGCTTCAGGCTTCGTGGTATTTCTCTGCTGTGGGATCGGACACGTTTTCAACCTGAGGTCGGATTTAAAGGGACAGTTCACCCCCAAAATCAAAAATGCCTGTGCGTCCGCTCGCCTGTGGCGCTGTTAATCCATCTAGATGGTGTGAGTTGCTGACTTTTGGAGATATCGGCTGTAGAGACCCGGGTTGCTCTGCAGGACATACCGATAGTTCCTACACGGGAACCGCTCAGGACAAATCTGTGGATCATCTCGAGCAGCCCGGGTCGTGATTTCTGGAAATCGCTGTTGAGTTTTTCAACCTTTCGGCGCCGTGAGCTCCACGAGCCGAGCGCCATACGGTCCCGTTATATTCACAAACATGCAGACGTCTCTGCGGCCGATATATCTCAAAAACTGTGCAGCTCACAGCAAAACATTCGAGAGGGATAAACTACAGGGAAGAGGGAGGAATATGGATTTTTGATTTTGGGGTGAACTGCCCCTTTAAAAGTGTAACATGATGTTAAGAACAGGCCAAACAGATAAAAGGAAAGGTGCTATACAAATAAAGCTGCCTTGGTTCCCTCGCTCTGTGTACACATCAGTGGTACACAACCTGAGGGGTCGGCGCCCCTCTGGGTCGCAAGATAAATCTGAGGGGTCTCGAGATGGTTAATAGGATGGAAAACATCATTTAAAAAGTCTGCAACACAAATGCCTTTTTTCTTGCAGTGAAATATGAAAACGTTCGGTGGAATGGCTTGCAGCTCGTGCTCGTCATGGCAACATGTGCCACACGTGACGGTTGTGACGGCGCTTCGCTTCAAAGGACCACGAGCCAAACACGCTGGGCGCCACTGACGTGTTACCCCACATGAAGTGCAGGTGATCTACTCAATCGCTGACCATTTCCCACCCGATAATAATAATAATAATTATGAGCTTCATTTATAGAGCGCTTTTCACAGACAGCAGTCACAAAGTGCTTCGCATTAAAAGGCAGCCAGAAATGGACAGATAAAATACACATTACCGCAAAGTAGAGTCGGACATGACGGCCGTGAGCCTGTTGGGGCCAGAACGCTTGCCTAAAAAAAGGGAGTCTTCAGCTGTTTTTTGAGAGCGAGCGCAGTTCGTTCCAGAGTCTGCTTTACAAGATCTGTCTCCTCGTGATTTGAAACAGGTGCGAGGGACCATTAGAAGGTTCTGAGGGGACGACCTCTGGCTACGGGCAGAGGCGAAGGGTTTAGTAAGGTCGGTACTGTAGCGTACCAGCGTCTCTAGAATGACGGCTCATCTCGCCATTTCATCGTCGTGAACTGGCTTCTGACCTCCGATTCGCACTGGGCTTCTCTGTACGTGTGCCGGATATGTGATCAGATCGACACAGGGCCAACATATTGATGGTAATTGGTAAATGGACTGTACTTGTATAGCGCCTTTCTAGTCTTTCTGACTACTCAAAGCGCTTTTACACTACATCACATTCACCCCATTCACACACTGATGGCAGGAGCTGACTGCCCATCAGTACAAATTAAACTAACCAGTCACACTCACTCACACACCGAAGGCGCAGCTTTGGGAGCAGTTCAGGGTTCAGTATCTTGCTCAAGGATACTTTGACACATGGCCGGGGGAAGCCGGGATCGAATCGCCAACCTTCCGATTGGTGGACGACCGCTCTGCCGCCGAGCCACAGCCGCCCATTGATCGACCCATATGTGGTGTAGATTCTTCAGTATCTTCCCTGTGCGTCAATACATCCGCAGGGGACATCAGAAACAGTGTTCCATTGTAATGAGGCTGCTCGAGATACTTTGCTAATTTAACTTGAATGCACTAAACTTCTTCCTGAGCTGGGAGTTTTTCAGTCTGTCCGTGCAGCTCGCTGATATACCGCCGGCTCTGCTCGTAATGTCCCCGGTGTCCAGCTGAGTCGGGCTGATTGGGGCTGAGCTCCCGAGTACAGAGGACCTGATGTTTGGGCCAGAATCAAACCCTGGTACTTTGGCTGATTCTTCACTCACTACAGGTCTGGCTTTGGTCCCGCAACTCCTTTGACCTTTGTTAGGCCAAAGCATCGTGGCTGCCTGGGATCCCCACGTTAAAATAGCCAGACAAAGGCCTTCACGTGGCAGCTTCCCTTCCAAGCATTTCGCTTTGAGTAGATCACTTGGGATCAAAAACTAAACTTGGACAAACCACACAGACGACAGATCCAAGCTTCGAAAAGGAAAACCACCAGATTTATACTTGGCATAAGGAGTCAACGGCAGCCCTGCGGTAGATACCTGCAGTTCCGCGTCAAAGGTTTATATTACTATGAGATTTTACAAGTCTGGAACGCTAGCAATTATTTGACCCTTTGTCACCACGATGGCGAGGTGAGCAGCCGAAACGTGGCGTCCGCGTCACGAAGTAATCTGTCAGCGCTTGCGTGCATTTGCACAGCCACTGCTGGATGACGGTGCGTCGAGGCAGAAGCTGCCCGAGGGTCGTGAAGCTTGATCTAACGTTCAGGATTTCTCCAGTTCACAACACCAGTCAGGTGTATCGTGTATCGGGGCCTGACAGAGGCTTTGCACTGCAGACGTCTCTGCTACGTGTTTGTTGCGGAAGAGGAGATAACTGAGCCTCTTTTCAGCGTGCGTCCGCGTTCACCCGCGCTGCTGTCAGCAATCTCCGATCGGAAACTGGCCGCCACCAGATGTGGCCTGTGCACTTACGCCTGCGGAAACACGAGATTTTGCCGATCCAGATGAGATATTTACATGCAGGTCACGTGTTTTTCTAGACCACAATGAGGGAGATTAAAGAGGTCCGTAGGAAAATGCTGTGTGTCTTAGATATAGTAAAGCTGAAACAGATGAATCTGCAGAGAGGGTTCATTTAGACTTCTTTGTGACATATATTCAGCTTCCTGTGCCTCCGCTGTCTCTCTGTTGTGTGTGTTTATGTCTTCCTGTGTTTTTGTTTGTCTGCCTGTGCTGTTTGTTTTGTGTCTTTTTCCTCCTCCAGTTTGTCCTTTAACGTGTCTCTCTGTTGTGTGTCAGGGTGTGTGTGTGTGTGTGTGTGTGTGTGTGGGTGACATTTTCCATTCCAGGTGTGACATCTCGATTCCCTGACAGCCTCTTCCCCGACACACACGGAACAACTCCTCTCTGGTTTTACCTGCCTCCCACGCGCGCGCGCGCACACACACACACACACACACACACACACACACACACCTCACCGACCACCTCTGTCTCAGCTCTGCCACTCGACAAGCTAATTTAGCCAATTACACACAGGTGTGATGCTAATTTCCCCGAGCTGGCAGCCAGCTCCTGGAGGAGGTAAAAATAACGAAATTACACCCATCTGTCCCCCTGCCGGCAGGCAGGCTCTCCCACTGGGTGTCGGCTCCACTGCCACCACAAAACACACACAGGAGGGAAAAAACACGCTTTGATAATGGCGGAGAAGACAATGGACAACTTGTGTGTGTGGGAATCCAGGCTGAAGCCACAGTTGCCTTTTCTCCTCTTTGTTTGAAGCTTTCAATGGATTTTCAGCGATACACTGCAATTTCCTGCAAGAAAGGAAGAAAAAAAACAACAGACTTTTGGTGCTGCGGGATAATGATGCGAAGCTGTTTTCGAAGGCGACGGGGTCGGATGTGTCACCGTTGAGACTTTGTGTGCGCGGGGAGGACGACCTTTCGTATGCTCAAACACCGCGGCGTGACGCGGTCAGAGCAGACCGAGGCCTTCAGGCGGAGACGGAAGCCCAGAGGGTCTCGTCTGCGTGGCCGCAGCGACAAGCGACGGCGTCTCTCTCTTTTAACAGACGCTGTGTGTCCAACGCTGCAACTGACCGCTCAGGCGTCTCCTCTGGACAAAAAGAAAGACTTCAGAGGGCGACGTTTCTGACTGAAATCAACGTGCTAACCCGCCGTGACCGCTGCTGTGCGTTTCCTGTGACTGCTTCACAATAAAAGCCGCACCGCGTTTTGCCAGCTGAATGCTTTTAATGTGAAACAGCGGCAGTAGGAAACATTAGTCTTAGCATTGGTACAGCTCCGATACATGTAGAGGGAGCCATCAGTACACAATAGCATCCCTGTGAATCATTGGTAGAACTGCCGGACCAATAAAAACTAAATGGACAGATCATTACTGAGTGTAAATATATTTAATGGATGTTCCAGAAAAAAATGCAGACCATAAATAGCATGAAAAATCTAACTTTAATATCATGACAATTATCTTCCTGATTAATCATTTGGCCCATGACCATTTCTTCACATGACCTTTTCTGTATCTGACCAACAGTCCAAAAAACCCCTGAAAATATTTACTTTACTGTCACATGGGACAAAAAAAAAAGTAGAAAGCTCCACAACTGAGAAGCTGGAAGAAAATAAAATGCTGGAGAAAGAAAACGACCGCCATCATCACCATCAGAAGGAGAGCGTGAGCGGTGAAATGCAGGAAAGACGAGTGCACCGCCGGTGTTCCAGCTCTGTAACACTGACTGAGCACCTTCAATGTTCCCCTGAACCCTTTTTGGACAGCTTTTATTAAAGGTCGCCCATGAGGGGAGTTGTATACATTTTGCACGCAGTATCTCGTGATCTGTTATTAATGACTCCCGTTGGAAGCCCGTATCCAGCAGCGTGGCTTTGGTTTGGGTAGACGCTTTCAATTCTGAATGACGAGATGACGAAATGAAAGTTTTCTTTCCAAAAGAAAACACGAGTGGGTACGCGGCCCCCGAAGAGCTCCACCAGTCAGAGGGTGGGGCAGCCTGTAGAGAACCTGAGAGGCCAAACCAAGGGCAGCACAGTCCGCCAAGCACCCGCTGCTGCTGTGAGCACATGGCGATAACCAAGGGTGACTCAGATGGGCGTGTCAGCGTTTTAACAATTAAAGTCGGTTCATGAAACGCCAGGGCGCCGTCTCGCCATCTGCAAAAATCATTTTTTAGGTTTCAAAACATCTCGCCAGTCGAAAATAAAAATGATCCAGCCGGCTGACACACCGGCACATTTACAGACACGCTGATTTTTCCTTATAGATAACTAAATGAATGCAAATTTTACAGAACGGAGACAACGAGACGCCACAAAGACAGCAACTGCGACAAAACAAGAATCCTCAAGACCGAACAGCATACACGTAACAGAATGTGTCACGCACTACGGATGAAAGATCTCATGTCTAAATGAAAAGGACAAAAAAAACAACATGAGTTATGCAGCCCATGCAGGCAGTCGTGCGTTTAATCATCTACCTTCAAGCGTCCTCGCTTGCATGATGTTACAAGTTTTTTAAAGACTGGCTTTTTTCCCCCTGCCGTTTTTGGTTTCAAACGAAAAAAAACGAACTGCCAGAACAGCCGACACCCCCCCACCCCAATGTCCCCACAGGAGATTTTGCCCTTTAACTTGTCAAATCACTTACGAATGAGGTTTGTTTTGGAACTGAACTGCCTTCTATGTGGCGTTTTGATTGAATGACCTAATCGGGCCTGAATCTGGCAATAAATCTGATTTGGGCTCGCGGCCTGAAAACATCCTTTATTTGTGTCTGTTCTCTGGAGTGGGGAAAAACGCCACGTCAGCGAGCGGCGGACACAGTTCCTCACGCGCTCTGACTCGCTCTGCAGTTTGCTGCAATCTTCGTCTCCCATCGGCCTTTGCTCCCTTTGCCTCGTCCCCACGGCGAAGGAGCCACTGTTGTGTCCACAGCAGCCGGAGATATAAACGCGAGGCGGAAATGCAAAGGTGACTGAGGGGCGGCTCTTTATCCAGGCAGCCTGCAGATCCTCCCACATGTCACCTCATTACACCCGAGTGCCTCCAGATCTAAATACAGTTTGAGAGGATTTCATTATTGAGACTTCTGCTGTCGTGTGGACATGCGTCTCAGAGGCCTTCCCACCCTGCCAAGAAAAATAAATTGGTCCTTGCACATAACCTCCTTACCTTCATTCCTGCCGTCACATAGTCCCTGTTTCCTACGGAGCGTGTGTGATGACTCCGTCCACGCACGGCGTATTATTCTAGATTCGCACATAGATGGATCTGTCAGTCTGCCTGTCACACAGCGGCGTGTTCCGGCGCCCCACTGAGACCCGCCACCCTCACAAATACCGGCTCGGAGCCACCACAGAGGGTCTGCTTGAGGAGGACTCACTGAACCACGACGGCAGGGAGGAAAGGGAAGCACTCGCAATCACAAGAAAAAGCATATTGTGACCTTGAACACATGCTTTAATTGCAGAAATCTGTTTTTAATTTATTGAAGCAGGTCAGTTAATGTGAGACAAGCGACGCATTGCGTCACGGCAACTTATCGATAATCTTTTGTTCTTAGATTTCGTTTATTTTGTTGATTTCTGCACTCTTTCGACTTTGTCCTGCAGCTGCTGCACAACAATTTAATTCAATAACTGAAGCGCCTTCGTACCTTATCTTACTGCAAGCTCTGCTGGGCATCCTCCGGCTACCAATTCACACCTGGCGCTAAAATGGGATCTGTCTCTGGGTGTGTGATCTGGATCAGGTGTAAACGCGGCAGGAACGCTTTTGTGATGTGGATGCGGTCGGACCAGACCACACGCGGAGAGGGTCTGGCTCAGATCTCAGCAGGGGAAAATTGGACAACGTGACCGCATTTTTAACATAAGAATAAATAAATCCACCCAGCAAGTCGAAGGTTCACCTGTCTCTGCCTCTTCCTAGCCGGCAAAAGCCGGCAAAAGTAGCAGTAGCTCGAAAGTCCTGAGATATCTGCCTGCGCCGTCTAACTCATTTACATATTTAGATCACAATGTGGACACAAGACCGCATTTTCCAACCAGGCGTAAATGCAAAGACCAGTGGACCGGGTGTCATTATCTAGATGATGTATCCAGATACAGTTCACATGCCGATACCAGGTGGCAATGGGGCCTACCTGTCGTTATAACCCCAGGTAAACGACTGCAGAACAGTCACCGCTGTAATATATTTACGCTGGAAAGTGATGATCAGACTAATGAGATATTGTTATCACCGCAATGAAGCTAATATCACTGCTAGTGAGCTAATCGGTTTGAGCTAATCGGTTTGAGTTTCTTTAAAGTTGAAAACAAGTAAAATATTGATTAAAATATGTGTCAGAGGTCCTGGTGACGCACAGTTGGGTGTAATTAAAAGACAAAGTTTGTTATGTGTGTAATATAATATGTCTAACATCAATTCTCAGACCATTTTACTATTTTGCCTTCGCAGTGTGTGCCTCGGGTGCAACAGCGACCTCCTGGGAAACTACTAACGGGCCCTGTTGGACCCCTCCTGCCCCTTTACCAAGCGGCACGCCTAAATCATTGACATCGGAGGGTTCTTCCGGTTCTGATTTCGCATTGAGAGCCACATATCCAGAGGCTAACGCAGCTAGCGCGGCCTGGCCAACAGACACCAGGGCCCAGCCGAGAGGGTTTCGGTCCGCAGGGGGGAACCGAACCGGAGAGGTTTGCTCCGGATAATTACACCCCGGGATCCCTGCGTGCATGTAAATGTGCTGGCTGGGTTTACGCAGCCCCCCCCCCCCCCCCCCCGCCTTCTCCCTTTTTTCCCCCCCCCCCCCCCCCCCCCCACCCCCCGCCCTCCGCGTGTTGGGCCCGCCCCCCTTGTTTCT
>CM022480.1:26640561-26655402 GCA_011952105.1 Coreoperca whiteheadi
AGGGGGAGGAGGGGGGGGAGGGAGGCATGATGGGAGGAGGGGGAGGGAGGCATGATGGGAGGAGAGAGGGCAGGGGCACAGAAGAGGAGAGAAAGAAGACAGGCAGAGGAGGGAAGGAAAGGAAAGCGAGGAAGGAGGACTGGAAGAAAAAAGGGGGTAAAAGAGGAGGAGGGGGAGGAGGAGGAGTAGGGAGGCATGATGGGAGGAGGGAGATGAGGAGGAGGGGGAGGGAGGCATGATGGGAGGAAAGAGTGGGAGGAGGAGGAGGAGTGGGAGGAGGAGGGGGAGGGAGGCATGATGGGAGGAGGGAGGGCAGAAGAGTGGAAGGGAAAAGGGGGAAGAGTTATGAGCAGGAAGGAAAGAGTTGTGGAGGAGGAGAGAGGAAAAAAGGGTGTGGAGGAAAATAAAAAGAGAAGGAGGAGAAGTGGGAGGAGGAGGGGAAAAGAGAGAAAGAGAGAGGATGAGTGAACGGAGGAATGGAATGAAGGGAGGGAAGGAAAGAGGCTAAAAAAGGAAGGGAAGGGAGGGAGATGAGTAGAAAAGAGCAAATAGAAGGAAGAAGAGCTGAAGGAGGTGGAAAAGGCGGAGAGAGAGAAAAAGAGCGGGGAATGGAGGGAAAAGGGGGAGAGGAGAGAGGAAAGGACGGAGAAGAGGAGGAGGAGGGAGGAGGTGTGTGTGTGTGATGCTTCGCTGATACACAAACATACAGACGAGTTTACAGATTGAATTAAAGCCTGAGGGATCACAGAGTGTGTGTGTGTGTGTGTGTGCAGTTAGTGCGCACACACACACACACACTCAGTACAGTACAGACTTTACTCAGTAGTGGGTGACCTGCTGGCACAATGTAACCGGGTCAGAGGTCAGAGGTCACGGCAGGTTCAACTGCAACACAGACATGAGAGACAGATTAACACTCCGTCACATGACTGTGTGTGTGTGTGTGTGTGTGTGTGTGTGTGTGTGGTTTGTCTCCTGGCGTTCGCCCACCCACTGTGTGAACTCTGCTCTTAATTACCGGGCTCTTTTTTTTTTTAGCGCCTTTCAGGCATGAAATATGTGCAATGCGCCTACATTACCCACAATGCAACTCGATTGCTGGGTCAGAGATCGGGGCTGTGTTACGCTAGTAGCGGCTAACGCAGCCTGCGGCGGCGATGAGCGGCGGGGCTGCAGAGGTCTGGTGGAGCTCACGTCTCCCTGCCTCGAGTGACATCACCTGAGGCGTCACCCTACTCGTTTCACACGTGCAGTAGATCTCCGCGGCGCCTGGAAAACACACGCTGGCGTGGAAAACCGCTGGAACTGAGAATAATGGAGTAAATGTGTTCCGCTCTTTCGCAGGCTGCATCCCTAAGGGATTTTAAAACTTATTTTGCCGTTGAAGCCTTACTCAGTGAGCGGCGTGAGAGCGAGGGACCCTTGAAGTGGATGAAGGTTGAAAACACAGGGCGTGAGTGCCGGTGTGATCGGTGCCAGGCTTTCTTTTCTTTCCCTTTTGCCCCGAACAGCGAGAAACATGCTGAGGTGCAGCAGGTGTAATGTTTACCGTGTTCAGCATCTCAGTTCGGCAGGTGTTTGGTCCCAAACCAAAGTGTCGCGCACGTTAACCTGTCGACCTGATGGTGGCGCTGGACGGACAGTCAGAGGGTCAGCACAGCTGTTGCAGTCCGTCCTGAGGGCGACACGAATGTCTGAACCACCTTTAATGGGAACCAACTTTCCTCTCAATCTGTCCTGACGTTAAAGAGATATTTGAGTGTGGATCGATGAACTCGCTGCGTGTGGGCACGTGTGATTATTGGGTAGGACCACGAGTGAAAGCATACGCTTCACACATGATGAATTTCGCTGAACGCCACATTCTGGACGTTTCACACGTGAAAACGTGGATTAGAAGTGCTGCTTTTTAGGTTTACGCATGCACAACATCCACATTAGTAGGGCGGCTGTGGCTTGGAGGCAGAGCGGTTGTCTTGACACTTGCCACTGGTATTAATGATAGTAATAATCTGCTTGCTGTGTTTTCTGGGTCAGATTTTCCTGCTGGGGTTTCAGTTCAGACTGAGGCCTGAGCACACACACACACACACACACACACACACACACACACGCACACACGCTATCTTCGTGGGGATCCATCATTGACATAATGCATTTCCCAGCCCCTAACCCTAACCCTAACCCCTAACGCTTACACTTACCCTAACCCTAACCATCACAACTAAATCCCTAACCCTAACCCCTAAGGGTTAACCCTAAAACCAAGTCTTAACCCTCAAAAAGCCCTTTAAACTTGTGGGGTCCAGCATTTTGGCCCCACAAAGGAGGTCGGGCCCCACAAGTATAGTGGGCTGCCGGTTTTTGGACCCCACGAATGTAGTAAAACGAGAGCAAACACACACAGCTTCAGTGATGGAAACATTGTTTGACATCCTCGGCTGATGGCGGCGGCGACGAGAAAGTGTCTCTCTCTCCCTCTGCTGCGCGGACTCTCTGCAGCAGCTTGTTGTTCAACACCGAAACAGGAAACGCTCGAGGTAAGCGTGTGCGTTCACAGTGTGTGTGTGTGTGTGTGTGTGTCTACGCAGTCGAGCATTCGCCGATGTTCAGGAGGCCACAAACATGAGCAGCTGCCAGGCTCAGGCTAAGCGTTAGCATTGTTGCTAAGGATGAGTTGCATGTTACACAAACACGCTTACGTCAAGTGAAATTAAACTCAATCTTTGCCGGTCACATTCATTATTATACAAGTACAATGTGTGAAAAAACAAATGCAACTTTAAACGTATATTAAGAATATTGCATGTGTAAAAAAAAAAAGGTATAATAGAGTTCAGTTAGAAATAGAGAAAAAAAAAACAAGAAAGAGAAGTAATAGACTGAACTGAGATGAATGAGTTAATGATGGACATGGAATATGAACGAGTGAAGTGGTGGTCAGCCTCAGAATCAGTAGCTTCACACATACGAGGACTTTGCTTTGGTGTTTTTGGTGCAAAAATATAAACATAATAGGAATATAAAGAAGTATAAGTAAGTACATGCATGTTGCATGCTAAACATGCTAATGTTAGCAGAGAGGACTTACCTAAAAGTGTTGTCAGCTGTGCGATGTGCCAGTCGTGGGGGGGCTGAAAGAGTCCCTTCAGTCTAATGCAAGGTGAAATAGAAAAGTGTGAAAAAATGCGGCTTTTTCCAGTTCAACTTATGGAGCATGTCGTTCTGGGGAGTTAAATGGGCCTGCCAGACACACGGTTTCAGCCTATCAGGAGGAAGGTGATGAGAGGCAGGAGGTGCCTTCAGTGAACTCAGTCGGTTCGTGAGAGAAAGGTCGGATGAAGTACGCAGCTCCTTTACTGCAGTAGAAGAAGTAATACCACACTGTGAAAACACCCTAGTGCAAGGAAAAGCCTTAATGTTAATGTATTATCAGCGAAATGTACTTAAAGTATGAAAAGTCAAAGTCCTCAGTGGGCAGTAACTTGCTCCTGTCAGTGTTTCCTGTTCTATCGGATGTGTCTGGATTAACGTCTCTGCTGCATTAATGTGTATGTTACTGCTGCAGATGTTTCAGGCTGAGCATCATGGTATATTACATCATCGTGCGTTTGTGGCGTCGCTGTCCTGTGAGACAGTGTCTCTAAAAATTCAACTCTTCACGAGCTCAGAGAAACAGCCCCGTTTTAAGCTTCGTGGCGACGCAGCTGATCCGAGGGGGGGTGTTTAAAGAGTTTAATTTAGCTTAACAAAAGGAGCTGCGTGCGGCACTCGCTGCCACTAAATGTCGCAACTACAGCACCAGCTTCTCTGACCAGAACAAATGGGCGCTACGGCCCACCAGACTCCACTGAGAAAAACAGTCATTTTACGTCGCAGATAATGGAAAAACACACTTCGTTCAAACTGGACAGAAACTAAATAAAACTCACCAAAACCGTGTCTGTTAGTCTTTCAACTGTTCCCACAATCACCAGCTCTGGTTTCTCTTTAACATGTCTGTACATTCATGTCTGTGGTCCGTTCGCGTATGACCGTCCGAACACGACTTACACAACTGTATGTTTCTGTGCAGTGCGTGTGTGTGTGTGTGAGTGTGTACCTGTGCAAGATTGCATGCTTGAGGCCATTGAAGCGAGGCTAACTTGACTCTCCTCCGGTCTCCCGACGCTCGCTCGTGCCCACCGCGATATAAATCATTCAGCTGAATCACGCAGCGGCGCAAAAACAAGTGTTGGTGTAGATGAGCCAGCACAACATGCTCACCAGAACACGGAACAGGAATATGATCAAAACTAAATGTTGACTGTAACAGAACCAGACTTCCTCCTTCCACCCGCTGTCTGAGGGGAGTGTTGCTTAAAACGAAAGTGTTAGACAACCAAAACACTTGGTGTTTGCCACCTAATATCCCCGTTTCACACTTCCACACGCCACGACAAGTAAACCATCTCCATGACTTTACTTGCAGGTTGACGACTGCTCGAATGAGTTTTCATGTCCATCAACAGTTTTGCTGTTCGTAGAGGGGAAAACATGGACTCGCAAACCTGCAATAACATGGATTGTTTTGTCCGCTTGTTTTCAGCAGGAGTCGATGTGTTGAACTGGAATAACTTCAGCTTCATCGTGCTGAAGGAAAACAACAACACTACTGCACCTTTACCTTTAATGGGCATCTCAACGGATTGGCTGAAAACGCTTCGGACACCCTGGGAGTTTATTTGGGGCCCACTTGAACCGAGTGCAGGCTGAGTTAATAACAGCTTTCCAACCGTCAATCGCAGCTTAAATAAAACCACGAGAAGATGCCTTTTACTTACTCATCCTAGATTTTGAGAGGTTAATCAGTCGGTTTAGTGTTTTGCCTAAAAAAAAAACTGTGTAGCTATAAGAACAGACGCAGGATCAGCTGTGATCCACCTCTCCGCAGCGTCGTCCACACGGCCGCTGACTCTCTGTCAGATTTATCACCAACTGCCTTTTTGTCACCAGCGAAGAGCCTACGCCAGGAACGCAGTAACTCTTGCTCCGAAATTCATATTTCACACTGCTAAATGACTCAACACTGTTTAACACCCGAAACACTCTCGACAATGACAAAAATTTTACACCTCAAACTCAAGTCCCACAATGCCGGCGTCCCCCCCCTAATAATGATTAATTGTCAGGTCTTAAACTCAGCGCAGTCTTAATCTTTCAGGGGGAGCTGCAGGTGCTAACAGCCGGAGCTAATTGGGATGCAGAGCCAATTAGAGGCAGGAGAAGACTGACGGCGTTAACGGTGATGAGGCTCATAAACGCGGCAGACCTGCAGAGACACAGCTTGAGCCGCTCGTCTGCGACTGCACGAAGAGACGTAAAGAGATGGAGGAGACGAAACATCCTGAGAATGAGCAGCTTCCGAATCTGTCAGGTGTTTGCGTGGAGGCAGCAGTGGTAGATTTACTCAGGTACTGCACTTTAAGTACACGTTTGAGGTACTTTAATTGAGCACTTCCGTTTTCTGCTGCTTTACACTTCTACTTCGCTGCATTTCAGAGATAAATATTGTACTTTTTCACTTCACTACATGCATTGCAGCGCTGACTAGTTACTTTTCAAATTAAGATTTTACAATCAGTTTATAAATCATGATCCATCCAAAAAAGAAGTGCGCAGTAGTTAAAATCAGCTCCACCTTGACCAACGACAACATTAAAGTACCACCGTGACAGTACTCTGCATTATGAGTAACTTATGATACTTGTTTACTGGTAATGGGGCATTAGTTCAAGTGCTAATGCTACCTACAAAGAAAAGGGGAATTCATCCCGCAGGAAACACACAGTGTTAAAGCCTGTGATTTTTTTTTTTAGATACTTTGCATGTGAAATGTAAAACACAACACGTGAAACCATCACTTTTAAACGTATTATCGCATTTGAAACAACACTTCACATCATTTTATGTCACGTTGCAGCGACATTATAAACATACTCGGATAATGTTAATGGGTGAAATAATCAGACAGGAATGTCTATTTCCCGATATTCCACACGTGATGAGTTCGGCTTAGACGGCACGTGTGGTTTTCGGGTGCTACACATGGGAACGTTTGTGAGAGCTTGTCATTGGTCCAACGCCTGCAATGTTTACGCCAAACACTGTCAGTTTGGAAAAAATGTTTGCAAAGTTTTCTGACGTCATTTTCAGAATTGTTTCCGTCCTTGCCATCAGTTCACCGATCGTCTCACGCCTTTGCAGGTTCAAACAGTTCCCGAGAGGGCTTGAACACGTCGTCGGTGTTGAATGGTTTCATTAAGCCGAGCTCATCAAGTTCCATTTGGCAAAGAAGGCCAACGGTACGCGGGTCGAAACCTCAGGTAAAAGCTAGTAAGTGAACCTTGAGTTGAGAGTGTTTGAGATGCGGCGTGCCTCAGCGCTCACACACACACACACAAACACACACAGAACACAACAACTTGTTTTTTTGGTTTACTTCAACAACTGGCCGCTTCCTGCTGTCCTGTCGCGCCCGTCTTCTTCTTCTCCTTTCACTCATTTCGGAAAACTGTGAATCTCCCTCTCCTGACTTCTTCTTCTTCTCTCCTGCAAAAACGTTCACACCTTTTGTTGTCTGAGCGTGCCCCGCGACACCTTGATGTCATCCCAGACCCTCCAATCACAACCCCCCCCCATCCCTCCCCCTTTCTCTCTCCCCCTGGCCAGTTGCTAAGCGACAGAACCCTTGTATAATTCATTTACCCGCTGCATGCAAATATGTGGACAATTAACCACTTCTGTTTGCATAATAGATTTGGGAAGGATAGGAGGGGGGGGGGGGGTATTAAACTCCCAGTTCATCTCATCCTGCCTGACAACACAAAGCAAACAAGGGGCAAGAGAGAGAGAGAGAGAGAGAGAGAGAGAGAGAGAGAGAAAGCACCAACCAAATAGTTTCCACTCCCTCTCATCGCAATCATTGCAGTCTCTATACCTTCATTCTTTCTCTGTGTTCGTTCACTCGTCGTGCAGAGAAGAGAGGAGGAGCGCGGCTGCAAATTACCTCGACTGCAACACACACACACACACACACTAAAAGTACAAAACACACACACACGTGCACGCATGCAAAAGCGTTGTAATTACTACCCTGCGCGGCGCTCAGCCTCCGCTCAGCAGCCATTGATGTGCAGATGAAGATGGCCGCCGCATGTTTTTGCGCTGAAAGAAAACCATGTTTTGGTTGGGCTCTGTCAACCGAACAGCTGGATTGCCATTTTTCACTCAAATTAGATTTCGGCTGAAGCACCGGCGCTGGGGGAAATTAAACCGCACAACAAGAAGCAGAAGGAGAGAGCAGCCACTTTCTCTCGTTCTGTCACTTCATGCTCTCCCTAATTTTGGTACAAAAGAGGGTTCAGAGCGGGGCGCCGCGGCAAGTCAAGCTGCCTCCATCCATCCATCCATCCAGCTGCCGATCTGCCATCTATGTTTTTTATTTGCGGGGTATTTCAGCTTTTCTTCTGCATCTTTTTCACTGGTCCTGAGACATTTGTCTGCTCAGTCTTCTGTCAAACAGACGGCAGGAACTTTCCACGTTAAAAGCATCCCAGCTGTATTATCCCTTGTTAAAAAAGACCAAGGGAAGAACGTTTCGATAGGCAGCATTCATTGGCTCTCATTGTGTAAACATTTTTGCGGGTAAAGTGTCGGTTTGAGCGCCGGGAGAAACGTTTATACCCAGAATTATCAAATGTCGCACGTGTAGAATTGGCTGTGATTTGGTAACCTGCAACCTCAGCTGTAGAAACAAGAACGGTTCCTCATATACATTCTGTTTTATTCAAACAGGGTAGAAAGAAAGCAGAAACACCACATCCTTCCACCAGATAGGTTCATCCTGGACCATGTACGGCACATGATTTACGTCCAGTGAAAAAGTAGTGTGTCTTAAAGTGGAAACTTAGGGTGTGTTCACACCTCTAGTTCGGTTCATCTGCTCCGAACCGAGGGCAAACCATTACACATTGTAGCATTTTTCAGCTCTTTTGCTTCCTTTTCACGCTTTGGTCCGAACCAGCTGAAACGGACCAAAATGCGGTCACATGGCAACATCCACATCACTCATTGGCCGTGGACTAAATCTTAAACTGCTTTTCGATTGGTCAGAATTTACGTGCGGGAAAATTCCAACAGAAGAGGAAAAGCCAGCAAACAACACGGAGACAACGCAGCTATGGAGAGACGGCTGCGCGGGCTGGTTTTGTCCCTGAATCTGTTACAGTGTTTGTATCCACCACAATATGCAGACAACACATTTCTACAATGAAGCGCGGACGCGGCTTGAAAACAACGTTCTGATGCAAACGTTTGGTCCGCTTGTGGTGCGCACCCGAGTGCGATTGCTGCTTTCACACCTGACCGAGCGAAACCGCACCGAAGGGGAAAAGGAACTCTGGGACGATTCAAACGAACTAAATGAGGGAAAGGGGGAAAGCACCCTTAATGACCAGATATCCTCCAAAACAGATGTGGACATGTCCAGCAGATTAGCATGCGGTTGTGTTTATACTACTCGGTGTATGTGTAGGCGACTGTGTTCACACATGTGCAACCAGGGCACATAATCATCACAAACAATGGCCAGAAGGGCCACTTTTATGTCATGTGGACCCTTACACCCTCGCATCATAAGCCAACAGTTCTTGTTCTCTTTTATTATCTGTAATCATAATGTTTCCTTAACCTCAACCAAGGGTTTTAGTTTTAGGTACAGGTGACAGTTTTTCACCCGCTTCCTGTCCAGTGAAAACAACGTACCTCCAAATGTGGGCATTTTAAACGCTTGTTATAAGCTGAAGGATAAAGTGTTTCCTTTACGTGTTGAGACAATTGCCCTCCTTCTTCAGCTAAATGAACTATTTAAAAACCGCCCTGTAATCAGCTGTAATCCGAAGCTTCATTTAATGCAGAGTAACTGGTAGCTGAGCTCACTACACTTTCCAAGTAGCTTAGTCAACGTTGACTTTTGGTTTCACACGGGACACGAAGCCCCCGCTCTCCTGGGTGAAAGTCTTTCGTTTCTTTGTACCATCCTCCACCTCCAAGATAACCAGACTTCCTCCTTTGCTCCTGTCATAATTACCACAACCACTGGAGGGCGACGGTTTGGTGAGGATGAAAACGGCGTGAATAAAATGCTCCGGCCTTCACGGTCACCAGACCTCAACCCAGTTTCACACCCGTGGAAGATTTTGGGCCAACGTGGAAGACGACGCTCTCCACCATCTCTGACGTCTGTGACTGTCTCTGACGCTGCGTGTCCTTTAGTTTGTTTTTCTTTCCATCCGCTGTGCTCAGGTGTCTCAAGATCTCAGATTAAATGGAGGTTGCGCGTATGAGGCTACGTCTTGTGGAGGAGCGGCGTTCATCCCTCCAGCAGAGTTCCACGGACTGGGCGAGCAGCCCTGGAGCTGGAGGCTCGTGGTGGCCTGACTCCATGCTGACACGCTTCATGTTGCTGTTTCCTTTCCTTTGTCAACGTCGTTGTTTCGGCGACTGGGAAGCACTGCGTATTCTGGCTGTCACAACCGTCGAATATAAACATAATTCCTGGGGAACCTGGGCTGATCTTTGCATGCCAACGTTGGCGGTTTAAAACTTCCAATCAGTGATCCAAATGCTAACCAAGGGGCGGCCCTACTCACACGTTAACTGTGTCAGGACTGATCCCTCTAAATCGGAGTCGTTAATGTTTTCAGATGTGCAACATCTGGGCTGCACATCACTGATCTTTAAAGCTACATATGCTTCCGTCTCATTGTCCTCAGGTGGGACATACGAGGTTTCTGCACGAACCACGAAGGCTGCGACACCGAGGCAGCTAATTTGTCTCCAGGCTGATGAAGCTATTATTAATGTTGTCAAGCTTCGCTGCACTGTGATGCGCGATATATTAGTCACATTACGGAACAGGTTCCCTCCGGTATTCACTGACCTGTCACACACACACACACACACCATTCCCCTCAGTGACAGCAGACATAATCATAGGTATGACACGGCGACGACGCCTTTAATCAGAGCTGTAGAAGAGACGGAGACAAAGTACCTTTTTAAAAATAAATGACAGTGGGGGAACTCGCCCTCCGCCCCCTCCGACAGCCGCCAGTTCAATTCCCACCCGACACAACACCTTTGACCATATAGAATAAGGTGCGTAATCATATGGATGACACCCTCGGTGGCAGGTGGAAACCACACATCTGCAACAAAAGCTGTTCAGGGGGGGAGAGAAAAGAACGCTGCGCATTTAAGGTTTAAGACTTTAAAATCTTAGAAAACGCAGAGGTGTTTACTTTGCAGGCAAATAAAACGAGCATCTAAAAATGCAGCTATGCGTTTCTTCTGTCCCAGGTGGCGGAGTAATGAGCAGGACGGAGGCTGACAGGGCTGCGGATGTTGTCAAGCTTCAGCGTTGACGCGGGGACTGGATACGGACGCTCGGGGGGGGGCGGGCGGCGACCGCTTCGCCTTCAATAAACAAATATCATCTCCCCGGTGACATTTGACCCCGACACCGACGTATAGAGGTCGACGGGATTGATATTGTCGAGTTGTGATTGGCCGCCTGCCGTGTGCAGCGACGCTAAAGAACACTCCCACACGGGCGCGGGTTTAAAGCAAGCTGCAGACCGGACAGAGAGTCAAGGCCACAGAGAGGGTCGACACTTTCAGTCACACAGACATTGTGTCAGCAGCTCACTTTGAGGTAGTAGGCTACTATTATTACTATCAGCAGCGGAAGATAATAAGCGTACCAGTACGACAGCGTAGAAATACTCCATTACAAGTAAAAGTACTTGAATGTAAATCAGCAAAAAAAGTAAAGTGATCAAGGTAAAGCATGAAAAGTACCTCGTTTAGTTCTTTAAATGAAAATATGGGAGTTTAGAAGGGAAGTCTCTTTTTGGTGGAACAACTCATGGGCATCGGACACCTGACGAGGAGTTAAAGTACACACTTTTAAGTTTTAGTGTTAGAGGTCACAGGCCAAAGAGGTTGAGAGGCACTAGGTTTCATCTTTAACAATTTTATAGGCTTTTATTTTTTTATGTAAAAATAAAACGACTGTGGTGCAGTACAAAGTACGATATTCCCCTCTGAGATGTGGCGCAGTGCACGCAGAAAGTAACAGAGAATGTAAAGTACCTGAACCGGACATCAGTACAGCACTTGAGTAAAACTTACTTCCCACCACTGATTACCACACCACATGACTCACAATACAGCCGCTGATTCGAGAGCTGATTTGGGAGTCGATTAAAGTTCGGGGGCCTGTGAGAGACAGATTGTAAAATCAAGTCAGCAGAGGCCGAGATGTCTGGACGTTTAGTCCCTAGTAGGGGTCAGACTCCTGGATCCTACACTTCCCATAATGCAACTGGATAGCGTCTTTCATTAGCGCCTCTGATTTCTGTAAAAAATGTGGAGATAACCTCTGATGACATCGCTGGAGGTTTTACAATCCTGCCACAGTGCTACTAGCAAGCCGATGGCGGTGTGCTTTATCTTCACCGCGGGACATTTACTCGTAATGGAGTATTTTTATTTATACTGTGGTGTTACTGCTTTTACTTAAGTACTTCTCGCACGCCTGAATTTCAGTCGGACTCGCTTCACAAACACTCCTAATGTCAGAAACAAATAGTGCCTACACGAGCGGCTGTTATTGTCGCTTTCGTGCTCAGCGTGTGCAGTATTTATTTATCTTTTGTGAGTGAAAATAAAGCTGACGGAGGGAACACCAAAAGGTTCATGTCAGCGTCATCGCAGACGAGTCGCCTTGTGAGGCGTTGCATGGCGACGCCGCTGCTTCCTTCCTCCGTTGTTTTCTTGCCTGCTCAAAGGTGGTGCAGAGTGACTGTTCCTGATGTTCGGAAACATCCGTTCTCATGCTGCTGGAGCGTTTTAGACGATGATAAAGGGTCGGACTCAGCAGGCAGCAGCCATTGGTGACGACGGAAACAGTGTCCGTATTAGGGTTTGGCTGCTGTTGGATGTTCCTGTCTTCCCGTGTCCTTCAGCATCGACACTCTCAGCAGGAACAGGAACAGGCGGCCTTATGGAGCAGGTTTAGGTTTATGCTAACGATCACTCCTTCGAGAACCAGGGAGTGGCCTGGGCCACTCCTGAAATTTGATCGGCCACCCCAGCGGACGCAGGCCCTCAGATTGACGGGTGTTTTTGACTGTGAATTGTTTTATTTTGCACGCAGCCCACTTTTGGAGGGCTTAAAGAATAAAGTATGGCAGCCTTTCTAGTACACGTGTTTGGTGCCACTTTGTATCTTTGAATTTCAGATTTCAACAGCCTGAATCGAGCGATTTACGAGGGGTTTGTGCAGCTATGCGAGTTTGGTGAGTCCGACTTGAAAAAGAGAATTTCAGGATAAGGATTCCAGAAAGCCCGCTGTGTTTTTACCACACTGAGTTTTTTTGTATTTGGTCCAAAATGCATAAACATGGTTGTCATTTTTTCAGTCCATCTTGCTCAGAAAGTTGCATGTCTGCTACGGTGCTGGACAGTAAAGTGGACACCCCCGGAAGGCAAACCGAAACCATAGCTGCTTTATCTGTGTTCACATATAAAGCTGCTCGGATGTGTCGCTCCGTGTCGCTGTGCCTACTCGTTTATCTCCACACATGGACATGAAACCGGAGAAACGCGTTTCGGCTTGTCAGTAAATCTCCTATGTGAAGTGAGCATCTAGTGGCCGTTAGCGATGTTGCACTTGGCCCCAGTGTTTGGCCACGCTGGTGGACACTTGGTAAAAACGGTAAAGCACACTCCCTAAAGACATAAACGCACACTAAAACATTGCAGACGCACTTGTAGGACATAAAAAACTAAAATTACACATGTTCGACAGTCCACACAGTGCTGCTGTTGTCACGGTAACGAGGCAAGGACACCCTCACCCCGGTTAAACAGAAGACTACATCAGACACACACGGACCGGTGGTGTGCGTGTGCGTGCGTGTGTGATTCCTCTGCAGCAGCAGCAGCCGCCTGTAGATGGCAGCAGAGAACAGCGAATGAGCCGCAGAGTGAGCCGCGTTCAGAAAACCCTTCAGCGTTTACATTCAAATAAGATTACATGTATCTATTGTTCCTATATTTATAAATCTTCAATAAAATATATTAAAAGCACAGATCAAATAATAATAAATAATGTTGTATATTTCATGATTTTTAAATGACTTTAGATTGTAAACATTTCAGCATGTTTTATTGGTTTCTTATAAATAATGACTGAATCTGCATTTTAACATATGTAACAGGTGGAAACAACGACAGTGAACCACTGCCAGATAAACCCGTACATGGAATAATATTTAACATTTTTATATATGTTCATAATCAGAATTACACGTTGGTATACATAAACTAAACATAGTACCACAAAAACGGAATATTCATGGCAAACCTTTAAAGGATGTGAGCAAAATGGATCATAAATCTATACACAAACATTCTTTTGTTCATATAATATCCTCATATGCAGCATTTCTTCAGTTAGTAATTATTGCTCATTATATTTGACACATCATTTACTTTGTATAATAACATTTAATGGTAAAATTAATAGTAATTTCATTTTAACACTTTGCTCAAAAGGTACATAAATGTTTCGGAATAAAATACATATTTATAGAGGAATATAGAGGAAATTAATATTAAACTTTACATGGAAAAATTGCGTGTGTTATTGAATAATAGTGTTTGTTGCTTGTAGTAATAAGAAATACTGGCGTGTACGCCTTCGTGTAAATACACAGGATTTGTATATAGTAAATATAGTATATAGTAAATGTGTTTCGGGGTTAAGATGATTAATTCAATTATTATTTTTGCAGTATTTGCACTGAAGGAATAGACATTCTACAGTAGGAATATAATGCCTAGTCACTGCTGAATGGGAAAATGTGCGTGTGATTTATTGTGTCTGGTTCAGAAGACAGGCGGTGATCTGGTGGCTGCTGGGAAGCGGCGTGTTCATCTCCGTTTCGTCCTCCTCTCTCGTTTATTTTGTGTGTTTACAGTCAGTCTGGAGTAAACATGGCCGCTGTTTGTTCCCTTTACGTTTACAACAAACACAACGAAGCCTGCAGGCTGCCGCTGTCACTGTGTTTGTAGTTCAGACGTCCAATTATTACACAGCACCAACCTTCATCCAATTATTATCCAACACACACACACACACGCACACGCACACACACACACACACACACACACAGTCTATTATCATCTCTCTTTATGTGACGGCACCGAACAACAAGAATTATACACCTTAATTAACCAGCCAACATGTCAGTGTATTTATAATAACTACTGACACAGAGAGCGACTCAACAACTCCGACACACACACTGTAAAAACAAACACTGTAACTCAAACTGTTGAGAACGAAACACACTGTAAAACAGTCCACAGAGCACACATGTGCAACTCTACACTCAATACTAATCTGTACACTAACTGCTCTTATACGCTAAAACATCGACTATTAATCAACGTGCATGTCTGTAAAACTACTGTCAGTTTAGCGTTTTAACTTTGCTTTGAATTAGATTAAATTATATTATATTATATTATATTACACTACATTATATCATATTATATTATATTATATTATATTATATTATATTATATTATATTATGCTATATTATACTATACTATACTATATTGCACTATATTGTATTATATTATATTATATTATATTATATTATATTATATTATATTATATTATATTACACTATATTATATTATATTATATTATATTATATTATATT
>CM022480.1:26669031-26684344 GCA_011952105.1 Coreoperca whiteheadi
GGGGGTGGTGGTTGTGGGGGGGGTGGGTGGGGGGGGGGGTGGGGGGGGGGGGGGGGGGGGGGGGGGGGGGGGGGGGGTGAGGTGAGCTGCAGGTGTGTTGGCAGGTGAGGCTCAGGAAGGATCTTAGCAGCAGTTCCCTCTAAAGCTGCTTCGAGCAACTTCTAGTAAAAAACTGAAGGAACTCCGGAGCTTAGAGAAGGGGCGGGGTTGACTGTGGATGACATCATTTACCTGGCGTCCACAGTGATTGGTTGACAGGCGAGCGGTCTGTGTCAGAGAAGGAGAAAGAAAACATGGATCAACACACAGGAGCGGAAGGCACACACTCTAAATTACAAAGATTTCATGACACATATTTTATATGTTTCTATGTTTTACACATGAAACTAAATCACAGTATTGTATCTGAATGTGATATTGGCACCAATTCTACCAGGTAATTCAGCAACGGCCATTAAACTTCCTCGGTCTTATTGTACACTTAATAAACTGGCCAACACACTGGGGTCCTTTTTGGTTTGATGAATAACTCTGAGATATTTCAAGGTCATCGAGCGCAGCAAGCTGAGTTAGTGGATTGTTTAAACGTGTTCGCCGCCATCGAAATATCATTATGGTTGTCTTTTTCCAAAACACTGACGCAACGAGACACATCACCTGCTGCTGCTGCTGCTGTTTGTCTGTCTGCTGCTTCAGATGACCTCGACTCACGCCTCGCTCTCATTGGCTGTAGTTCGTCGCGACACGTGGCACCACAGAGCGTGGAGTCGGCCGACAGCTCCAGATATTTAGCGCGCTGGATGTTTGTCTGGCGTCGGCGAGCGTCTTTAATGCGTCGCTGAGCAGTTCACACATAAAGGTTGACAAGCGCTGCTCACCCTCTGATTTGCCCCCGACCACAGCCCGACCTGTCGGCGAGCTCGGTGACAATCGGGCTTAAAGTCCTGTCGCGTGAACAAGGCGTAACGCGGCCAGTTAGTAGCCTCAGGATTAATGTGGCTGCAGCCCCAGGTGATGTGGAAAGGCGGGAACGCACACTAAAGACACCGGCTGGACAGGCTCTGAAATGAGCAGGAGGGAGGGAAAATTAGCCAAAGAAATGATGAACGACGACGCAGTCGCCAGGAATGAACTCTGGCTACCTGTTTGCTTCGGTTCCTTTCAGCTGGCGTGGGCGCTCTCACCTGAACTCCGCTGTGGCGCCCGGACACAGAGAGCATAAATATGTCGAGGAATCGTAATTCGACAGGATTTCGGCGCGCATTAGTTAGTAGTCGTAGCAACCAACCGCCATGAAAAATCTCAATCACAAATCAGTCTCAAAATAAATCCCAATGATCCCTCCACTGCTGTCACAACGTCACCCATTAGATCATTTATTAATACTGTGACTGAAGTTGGCTAAATGTTTTTAATCCCATATGTAAGTTAATACATTTTTTTCCCTGCGATCCGGAGTGTTTCGCCAGTGTTTGGCTTCATTTGATGCTTTACAGGGAGTAAAGCAAAAGAAAGGGTCAGGGATTCGGCTTGCACGAAGATCATTTGGTCGCCATGGTGACACGTGTGCGTGAGTGCGGGGAGTTTCAGCGATGCGGGTGTAGTCAGATACAAGATGTACAGATGTTTGTGCCTTCCCCTTAATCAACCAACGGTGCACGGTGTAGTTAATGGACAGTTGCAGCTTGCTAATGATCACTGCCACACACACACACACACACCCACACACACACACACACGGCCAATTAAAGTTGTTTGTCAGAGCGGGAAAATAATTAAAGATTCTTTGTTGCTGCTGGTGATGTCGTGTGTTTCATCTGTTGCTTTTATTCAATTTACTTCTCTCGCTCAGTTCAAATTCAAACAATCTTTATTGACACAACAGTTGAAACACAATGTTGCATTTTTTTACAGACTTCCCTCTCCCCAGACTCTTCCTCCAGCACTTCCGGGAGGATACCGAGGCGTTCCCAGGCCAGCCGAGAGACACGGTCCCTCCAGCGTGTCCTAGGTCGGACGTGCCCGGAACACCTCCCCAGGGAGGCGTCCAGGAGGCGTCCGGGACAGATGCCCGAGCCACCTCAGCTGACTCCTCTCGATGTGGAGGAGCAGCGGCTCTACTCTGAGCTCCTCCCGAGTGACCGAGCTCCTCACCCTGTCTCTAAGGAGGAAACTCATTTTGGCCGCCTGTATCCGGGATCTCGTCCTTTCGGTCACGACCCAAAGCTCATGACCACAGGTGAGAGTAGGAACGTAGATCGACCGGTAAACAGAGAGCTTCTCCTTGCAGCTCAGCTCCTTCTTTACCACAACAGGCCGGTACATCGACCGCATCACTGCAGAGGATGCACCGATCCGCCTGTCGACCTCCCGCTCCGTCCGTCCCTCACTCGTAAACAAGACCCCGTGATACTGAAACTCCTCCACCTGAGGCAGGAGCTCTCCCCCAACCTGAAGGGGACAAGCCGCCCTTTTCCGGCTGAGAACCATGGCCTCGGACTAGGAGGTGCTGATTCTCATCCCCGCCGCTTCACACTCGGCTGCTTTAAATGAGTTTTGTAAATTCCAGTAACTGAGATTTAGTTATTATCCAGTTTTACTGTCAAAAGTCCTGCCCGTCATGTGTCATTAGGGTTTGTTTCGTTGTGACGTTGAGGATTGTGTTGTGTGCTGTATGTAGTGTCAATGTAAACATTAGTTGATCTGTTATATTTTTAATATGCAGCCCAGGAACAGTAGTTGTCGCCACATAGACGATAAATTACGTATATATGTTATATTTATATGCCTATATTTATATACTATTCTAATATTATATTGTACATTATATATACTATTTAAACCTGCAATAACTGATGCTTTTGACTTCAGCATTAACACAAGTTTAAGTGAAAATATTGATCACAGCTGCTTTAATGACACATTTCAGGAAGAGCGTCGGCAGCGAGACGTCCACGTCATCTTACAGTTTCTAACACATGAATTAATCGTGGTATTTACCACAATCTCAGGTCTGACTTTGTCGTTTTCTTTGCCAAATGAACACTTTCACCAAGTCTCACAAACAGCTCACACGCTTAGAACCACGACGTGAAACCACACGATATGCAAGAAGCGCTGATCGTTGGCCTTTACTTTAGCGGCAAAAGTTAATCGTCAGTGTAAGTCAGTACAGTTAACCTGTGTGCCGCCATGCACGCACACACGCACGCACACGCACGCACGCACGCACGCACACACACGCACACACACGCACGCACACACACACGCACACGCACACGCACGCACACGCACACACAGAAAGCCACATTCAAACAAATTCAGAAACCATGTGTTTGCCAATTGTTTTGATTGTAAACAAGTGTTGTTTTTCTCCAGATGATTATTTTACATCCTGTTTTCCTCAAATGTTTGTCTGTAAACAAGCGGTGTGCGGTTGTGTGTGTGTGTGTGTGTGTGTGTGTTTCCGGTGGGAGGTCTGTTTCTTAAGCACAACACAATCACTCTAACATTCATAACAGGCTGATTAAAGCGTCACCTCCACTCTGCTGCTGCCGCTGCTGTTTGTCCTTTATTGTTGTTGTTGTTGAGCGAGCATGTTAAATATTCATTATTGATTTAAAAAAAAAAAAAGCACGATTAAACATCTCTACAATCACAGCAGGCAGGGGACATTCTGTGGGAAACAAAAACAAAAAAAAACCGATTTGTTATTTTGTCATTACATCACAAGAAGTCTCATTTCATTTTGAAATGCAGCCCTTTGCCGCCATCTTGTTGCCTGTCTTTGTGTATTTACGTGACACGGAATGTGTATCGTTGTTTGCCAATTGATAAATGACTCACAGCACGATGGATCGCAGTCTGCGGCACACGCCGAGGAGCGGCAGCGGATGGATACGCAGGAATCTCGCGGGATCTGCACACCTGACGCTTCTTCGAGGCCCCGGGGTTTCACCTGCTCTGGCAGCAGGACGCAGCACTGTTGCATCGACGCTGACGTGGGGTTTACTTTGTGCACTGATGAGAAAACAGTAATGACAGAAAGATGTCATCCTTCAGCCACAACGGGAGCTTGAAAGAAGACCAGAACCGAGCAGAATCAGCTTAGTAGGTTCTCACACACACACCAGGTATCTGCTTCGGGAATTTTGGTGCGAAACAATAATCATAGTAGAAATATAAGAACTATCAAGCAAGTAGGCCTACTATACACCACTGTTGCACTGCTGTAAAGTAGAAAGACTGATTTTAGCGTGTTTGGTTTCAGAAGTATAATTTCAGATGTGGTTGTAAATCATGTTTTGTCCCTTCTTTTCATTAACTTGTTTTTTTTCTAGTGTCTGTACTAATATTGACTTTGTAGTATCGAGGCGTTTGTACTTGTTCTTATTGTGTTATTGTATATAGTCGCTTTTCTTCTCTTTGTGTGTAACATCTGCCTGCCAGGGGGTCTGCAGATGGAAACTAGCCTAAGCCTAGTTACATTTGTTTTAATGTTCATTAATATGCATTGCCCCCTTTTTCTGAAATACATAAATAAAATAAATAGGATGACAACAAATTGGTTGTTGTGTTTTCCATAATAATGGCAGCGTAACAAAATACCAAAAAATGGAGATGCTACGTAAACCTCTGTACTGTAACCCTACTAATCTTTTTCAGTTGTTGTGTTTGCATCTTTGCTATATAGAGAAGTGTGCTTTACTGTCTTATTCTCGCCTGATGTTCAGTACAAGCGTCTTTTTAGGACAATATTAACTGTAAAAAGCGCATTTTGTAACCATCGCCCCACCCAACGTAGATCGTAGACCGACTCTCAGTAGCGTCTGCAGGTATGCACACCAGCCCCAAACCTCCACCAATTAGGCAGGGCAACCTGCGTGCAGCCTGAGAGGCAAGACCCAGGGTAAAAAATATAAACAAAAAGGAGACAAAGCACCCCCCGCTGGGTGCACAGGTACAGCTGATGAGCGTATCTGCCTTCTGATCAGCTCAGATCTCCGCTGGCAGCTGGACGGTCAGAGAACAATGTTCAGAAAAACCTCCAAGAAAATAAACCTGAAACTTCAAAAGTGAGGGAAACAGCGTAAATCCTGTCTGACTCGTCAGGCTCCTTTCTGGTTAAGTTTTGTCGTGTTCACAGATCTCAGATCTTAACTTTAGTACAATTTGACCATAACTGCCAATGATGATGGCCCCAATCACAAACGTGAGGCCCAAGTTGTACAAACCAGAATCGTCCGTTAATTATTGCGGTCTATTGCTGCCACGTGATCAGTATCACGTTATAACGTGAAACTTTTCTTTTTATAACAAGACACGTTATTATGAAATACAAAAGTATCACGTTATAACACGACACTTTTCACGTCATAACAATATACTATTTATCTTGTTATAACGTGATAAGTTAGTGTGTCGTAATAAAGTGAAAATCATCTTGTTATAACGAAAAACTTTTAACGTGATACTGATCAGTTTTTCTTTTTCCGGCGTGGCAGCAATAAGCTTCCATACATGTGTTATACTTGTGGTACTTTTGTTTTTAAAAAGAAGAGTTGTTTGTTTTTTTAAATGTAACATGACATGTGAGCGAACAGATGAGGTCAGCGGCAGAAAAACGAGTGGGAACATGCAGGTCACAGAAATGTACACATGCAGAGAAAAGAAAGTGTTTGGTTTCATAAGGCAACGCATCCACTACTTCACAAACTATAATTTAAATAATACGATGTTTGTTTTTAATGCCAGATATGGAATTAGATGTCTGACCTTATTCAAGTGCCGGCGGCTCGAAGGCTGAATGGGAGTGATTCGTGCACGCTCGTCCTCACTTGTTATTTTTAAGGTATACATGAACATGTCGCTAACAAAAGGCCTCCTCAGGAGAAACAACATTTTCCTCACGACATATGCTCCACTGCAACACGTCGGAATAAATTACCAAACAGTCTTTATTTAATCATCTCTGAGACTGTCGCCTCTCGGTGCTGCCGGTCGCAGCATCACATCCCCAAGCCCGCGTTGAAAAAGGTGACGGGGCTTCAGCTTCACCTGCTGCTTACGAGGTATTCTGGAAAACCATAAATCTGGGTAAAGGTTCTTCGCTCCTTTTGTGTTCGCTTTAAGAACAAATAATCAAAGTCATGCATCAAATACATAAGCCAAACTATTGGTTCTTAGTTCAACATCTTTGTAAACTTCAAACTTGTGGTGATTTTGGCTGTTGGTCCCCTCACTTTGGGCTCTGGCGCCTCGCAATAGCAGCGTTACAGAGCAAACTGATTAAAAATCTACCAGTTAATTGGCAATTAAGTCCCAAAAAAAACCTCACAAAAAAACGTTGTGTGGAGCCAAAATTAGATGACAAACCAGTCGCCTGCCTACTGCAGAAGTTGGAATAAATAAAGCAGGAGTAGCTGTGCATCTATGACTAGGATTTGAAGATTTGAAGAGGTTCAGGTTGAATTTAAAGTACAAGGTGAATAAAAATCTTCAACTCAAAAGGTGTAATCCGTCACGTGACCGAAACACGCGCGATAAGACCTGGCACGAACGGTTAGACAGCATTTTAAAGCGCAGCAGATCCTCCAAACCAAATGACAAAACACGGTGTTTTTGTAATCACCTGCTTCCATCAGCAGAGCGGCATCGTCTGTCGGCGTCTTCCAACAAAACCCGCGCAAAGGCACCGATTCACGCGATCGTCTTCTGACGGGCCACATCTTATGGGTCACGTCTGGACCGGGCGCCGAAATGACTCAGTTAGGTCAGGAACAAATTCAGCTTGGTAACTCTGGGGAACAGGCGTGGTCGCCGTGGGAACTGAGCCGCAGCCTCCCGTACCAAGTCACATGGACGCTGCTTTGGATTCTGCTGGTTTGGCCTCTTTGGAGCTCAGTTTTCTGAAAGCTAATCAGAGTTGAGACTGAGCCGGTTTGCTGGAAGTCGTAATGTTTGCAGTAACCACATCATGTGTGAGTCTCTGCGGTCGAGTGTTTGGACACGAAACGTCCCATTCTCGGCGGTTGGAGAGTCCCAGTCCAAAGCACTGAGGAGACATGTTGATCCACGATAGCTGACAGAAAGACTAAAAGCACACTGAGCACAGGAAGTGAAGAGTTTCATCTCGACGCATCACTCGCTGGAGAATTTGAACAACTCCTCTATTACTGTTCAAACAGTATTTCCTATCACTGCTGGTGAGACAGAAACATGCAGAGTTGTTTTTTTATTGTGTGGTCTGTTAAGAATTTAAATCCAGTAAATTATTTTGTCAGTCCTCTGTATTTTTAAAGAAACATTGCAGCCTCAATAAGGATTTCAGACTTGTAGCTTCATTTACGTGAGGTTGTTGAGTAGAGCACGCCTTACTTTTTCCTTATTAAGCTATTAATTAATGTTTCTATTAACTAATAACTTGGTTTGCCTATAAAATGTCCCAGAGCCCAAAGCGTCTTATTGTGTCCAACAGTCCAAAACACACAACATTGTTGAATGACAGCCACGTTAAAACGTGAGCGCGTGCTGATTTAGCTCACCAAATGACTTGATTTATTCAAACGTTTGACTTATCGCTGAGCCGACTTTGCTGTTTGTGTCGTCATGTGCTGGCTGTGTCACGTTATGACCCGATCAGGTAGGGGGACTTCAGGTTGTGGGCGCCTGCAGTCAAACGTGAGGAAGAAAATTGACTTCGAGCTGCACCTCAGCAAAAAAGGAATAAACGAGTAACAGAGGCGACATGCATGCAGATGCTGCGGCTGCCGCTTTTCATTATAATCTCCCGCTTATATGAACACTAGCGTGCTGATGAGAATCGAACAGCTCAGACCTTTCTAAGCAAACGAACAGCCGCGGGCTCAGGGATGGGCAGACGAAGGATCAGGGTCTGATTAAAAAGGTTACTTCTGCTATTTCTCGCTGTAGAAGGTTCCCTCGGCTTCCCTTGACACAGATTGCACTTGACTGTTATGTTCTTGTCCTGTTCATCGATAAACTGAAAGCAATGGGAGAACGAACATTTGGGAAAAGTAGAGCCGGACTCCGCAGCCATCGAATTCCAGCAACAGGGTTCTTCGGGGGGTATATTTCTGGTGGCGCGCTGTGAAAACAATAAACACGTAACTTCAGGTGGTAACGCGTTACCTGACAATCCTATCAATAACTCCTATTAGTAACGCGTCACATTACCTTGTTACTGCTAAAAGTCTTATGCTGCTGCAAACGCTGCTCGTCACAGAGCTGTCAGCCGACTCGACAGGTTTCGGCTCAGGATAAAATCACTTGCAAGACTTGCCACCTTTTGCAGCGCCACTTCCATGTTCATCAACATATGTCAAAGGAAATGAAACATGAAAGCTGACAGCTCCTGCACAGCGGTGGCTCTGCCGCAGGCGTCGACACTCGTCAATATTTACATAAAACTCACCGGGGAAACAGCTAGCACGGAGCAGCGGGCGCCATCGTCACCCTGATATTCACAGTGTGTGTGTGTGTGTGTGTGTGTGTGCCCCTGGGTTAGGTTGGGAAATTGTGTTTGCTGTAATTCAGAAACTTCAGGACTTGTTGTTGCCTTTAGGAGAAAATAATGAATTTGCCAAGACAAAGTCATCAAGCCGCCTCCCGAACATGATTGAATCGTCACATCACCATCTCTGCATTTCTTATGATTAATTAACATGAGTAACGTGACTGAAATCAGCAGCTTCTCATTTACACATGTGGCACAACATTGCGATATACAAATAGGTGCATTCGTTTGTGATTAAATAGTGAAAATGCTCAGAAATGCCCAATTTCCAGAAATCTTTTCAACAAAACAAAGTGAGTGGCAGCAGAGGCGTTTATTTATAAAGAGCAGAATGTCACAGAGTGCTTCCCAATAATAAAATAAGGCTACAGCCTTAATAAAATACAGACTTAAGAAGAGTCAAAACCCTGGAGAGCTCTATAAGTGATCACAAGAACCTTTGATGGGGTTCTGATTGTATGTGTTTCAGTTAATAACGCAGCACAATGTTGTCACACGGAGTCCACACGTCTGTTAACCTTAATATCCCCCGTTTCATTGCTTTGTATGTCTTGTATCATGAGCCTCTGTGTTGCATGCGTTTACCAGCATTAATATTCTCTTTTCGCTTGGTTATTGATCTGCATGCTTATAAATGATCTCCATAACTTTGTCATCTTACATTCTGTTTTTCATCCGTCCAGGTAAAAAAACAGCCTCCTGGCTAACTCTGTCACATGTACAACAATGCTTATTGATGTCCCTGTTACATAAACCGATAGAATAGGAATGAAACGAAGGGAGTTACAACGAGACGAAATCAAAAACGTAGATAAGCATCTCCAGCTCACATGAAGTCACACCAGCTTGAGTCTACAGCCGTGCAAGCCGCTCTGATGGTGGCGCTGGATGACAACAAGTCAGACGATCAAGAAAGTCACTATGATTCACCCTCTGGGGAACGTGAATATCCTTAGTGCTGGACCAAAATGTAAGGGAGAAAACACTCTCACCACAAGGTCCATTTAGTGGCTGTTCTGGAGCCTTTGATCATATCACATGAGCCTCATCAGTTCTTAAAGTGCTGGAGGAATTAACGAAAATGGAAAATTGAACACACGTTCTTCTTTCCTTATCAAAACCTGGCGCCTACATTACCCTCAATGCGACTCTTCCTCTGACCGTTGGCTGTGAGACTGGGGTGTGTTATGCTAGAAGCGGCTAACGTAGCATGGAGCCTGTAGCCTGCAGAGGTCGGGTGGAGCTCGCTTCTCTCTGACGCCACGCCAACGCATTTGTTTCATTTTCAAACTTGTGGCGAGTGACATCACTTGTGAGGCCAGAACGGATTATCATTGAGGGTCCTCACTTAGAATAGAAGTAAAGAAGTGTGTGTGTGTGTGTGTGTGTGTGTGTTTCAGCAGTTAGCCGTGGAGGGCACTGTCACTTCAGACAAACTGGAAAAAAGTTTTAATTTTTTAGGAGGTTCATTTACAGGCAAACAGGTGTTTACACACACACACACACACACACACACACACACTTTTCTGTCTCTTTATTGCACATTAGTCCATCTTACCTGTCAGTTATAGAAACATTTCACTCACCAGCTTTCACATCAGACAGGGACTTTGCAACCTGACACATCGGACAGGTGTGAAAAACTCAATTATCAACATTTTGGAAGTGTTGAAGTCAGAGATGCTTCAGTCAATCAGACACTAATCTGGATGCTTATTGATTACAAAGGAAGCGATCGGGAGTTCCTAAAAGTTGCAGATAAGAAGTAAAAATAATCTCTATCAGTCGAGTCGGTCATGGTCTTCCCCCGAAATGTAACTGAAAACAGATCGAGCCATCGAGTGACTTTAACTCTAATTCACATGTCAAAACATTTTGTCTCAATAAATCTGGACCTGCATGTGTGTACATACATGGGTGGGCGGTATATTTCCAGTCTGCAGAGGTCAAGATGCCTTGAAACCAGCGCGTCGTCCAAATCACACGACAAAATGTGTTGCTTGTCAGTTCCCTCCAGAATGGACACGCCAAAGCGTTTTTTCCCCGACGCCGCAATCAGCAGCACGACGTCCGTGCCTTTTAAGAATATAAATCACACAAATAAATCAGTTTGTTGACGTGACAACATTATGGTTAAGGTTTGGTTAGGTTTCGGGAAAGATCGCGATTTTGGTTCAAATAAGTGCATTGTTAAGGTTAGGGGAACGTCGTCATGGTTACCGTGGTCCTGGTTAAAAACAAAACAAAGCCGGTTGGAAACAGGAAACAAACAGCAGCGTCCCGTGTTGAAGTCGGACGTGTCGTTGGCCCATCCACCACCGACCTCCTCCCTCTCTGGACTCTATAATAACATCACCTGACTTCTTCCTTTACTCTCGTCGTAATTCACGCAGACACTAGGGGGCGCTGTCACTCGAGCGAAAAGACGCTGCGGTTTTTCTCGGGAGGAAACTCTCCTCGTATTCGACAAAGTGGCTGTTGCCGAATCATTTCGCCGTGGCAGAGAGCTTCAGCAAGAGTCGTGTTGTCGTAACTTATTAAATCTCGAGGTTCTCCTTCATATCAGTAATAGCAAGTAACACAAGACACTGGGGCTGAACGGGTCACCAACCTGAACCGGAACCTCTGTGCGGATTCATGACAGATGTAACCAAGGTCTCCATCTGGATTCAAATTGGATTCCGTGGACAGGTGCTGAAAATTAGCATGTGTGCTAAAACACTTAAGCAAATGCATAATGGTTTGTCCAGTGTAATTGTTACGTCCGTGTCAGATAAATCCAATAAATAAATAAACCATGAAGTTGCGGTTCTCGGCCTGAGTCTCACAACCGAAGCCACGGTGGCGATTCAGCGCAAAGTTAAGCTTTAAGTCATTAATGCTGGTGGCGGGGCCGTGATGTTGTGGCGCGACACGATTGCTCATAAGAGTTGAGCAATTAATACCGATGGCCACGTGAACATAAACCTCAAGTATTGTTCATTTATTGATCTATCCCGGAGACGCTTTTGCTTCTGTGAGGTTTTAATAATTAGAATGAATCGCCATTTTTCGCTCTGACAACCTGTTCACGTTAGCCAGTTTCTTTTGGGAAGAGGGGGCCATCAGCATCATTTGCAGTCGAAACAGAAGCCGTTGCTAAGAGCAGCTGACATTCACTGCAATCAATCAATCAATCAATCAAAGAAATGTGTTGATTTAAAAATGATTTCTGTTAGTCAACCGGTACGCCTGCGTCCATCTCTAACAGGCATTTTTCCGTGACAGATGTTGGTAGGTAGCTGTGTAAGAAGATGACTTCTCCACACTTAATCCCATCTACAAAAGCTCTGATTGGTCGTCGTGCAGTCGGAAACAGGCGCCAGTGAGAAGAAAGAGCAGACCGGCTCCAATTACAGACCGATCAGGACACGGCGTCTCAACAGTGCCACGTGTTTGTGTCTGTGTGCAAATGTTTTGTGAAAGTGAGGTACAATTTTTAGAAAATGTGAAAGTAATTAAGACAAACTGTAACATGCGGGAGGCGTGACCCCGTGACCTGCAGACTGACACGTTTCGGTTTCCCGCGGCGTGTTCCAGCCCCTCCCACCGCTGCCCTCCGACTATTGTTGTCCCTCGCCATGTCGGCAAACTTCCCCTCAAAACATTTGCACAACAACGTGCAACACCAACAAGTTTACTGGTGAAGAGACGGCGGCTTCTTTAGCACTTTGCCGCATCTCGCACACCCCACGGTGGCGGGAATAGCACCCATGGAGGGAGGAGGGGGCTGTAAAAATGTAACAACGGGTGGTGGGTGTCAAATCTGTCAGTGGCGTTTGTTCGTGTGTGTGTGTGTGTGTGTGTTCAGCTGTAGCGATGCATGAGTGTGAATGAACAGTGTGTGTCCGTGTTGCCGCAGTGCTGTGTGAATAACTAAGAGTAACTGAGCAGTGTGTGTGTTTGTGTGTGTTTCGACGTGTTGTGGAAAGTCTGATCTGAGCGCGCTCACTGTAGCGACGAGAGAGAGAGGAGACATTTAGATAACAGCTTTTTTAATCGGATGATTTATTTAACAGATTGTGTAACATGGTGTTAGCTTGTGGTTTTGAAGGCATGGTCTGCTTTTCCATTTTGAACATGGCTGGTGTCGTGTGCCAGATACGATTTTGTCATAATAACAAAGGTTGTTTTCTTTTGATATCATAAGATTTAAGGACCAATGTTAGTGCTGCAGATTGCTTGAGGTTGAGGCTTGGATCTGTCTGAGTCCTGGTGCAGGTCTGCCCCAGTTCTGGGCTGATTCTGACCCACGTCAAAGTTAACTCTCTGGCCTAATTCGGACGGTTTCATCTGCGTGGTCCCGGCGTCTCCTCAGGGCCTCTCCTCCGCGGCTCGTGGTTGTGACTCTCGGTCGAAGTGTTTTCGCGCTGGTTTCAGGTGCCGCAGAGTTTCTGGTCCCGCAGATGGACCGAGAGATCAAACTGTGTCTGATCTGAGCTGTTAATGTCACGGTGTGGTTCACACGTAACATGCGGTCACCATGGAACTTTAGTAGAGAGAGTTTTATAAATAAAACTGCTACTGCAAGTCTGAAAGATCGATTGGCTGTTTGACTAACAGGTTGACTGATGGATTGACTGACTGTGTTCATGAACGGCTGTTTAATTGGTTGCCTGGTCAGGTGTTTGAGCTGACTGACTGACTGGCTTTGTAATATTGTAATCAAGCTCTTCTGGTTTGATTGTCTGATCAGCTGTTTTAGTGGCTGATCAGGGGATTTGTAAATCAGAGGTTTGATTGGCTGATTAAGTGTTTGGCAGATGAGCTGTTCTGCTGGCCGATCAGCTGTTTTCATTTGGGTGATATTGATTGGCCGATCAGTTCATTAAATGGCCACTTGTCTGTTTAATTGGCTGATTTGAATGACTGTCTGGCTCATTGATTTTCTTTTAGTACTGTCATTGTGATTGATCAGCTGTTTGAATTGTTAATTGACCAAATGTTTATTTAGTGTTTGAATAGTTGATTGATTTGTCTAACAACAACGACCGGCCGACAAACTACAACTATGTGATGCCCTAATATTAACGTGTGATAGTTGAACATGTGATTGCGACATCAGAAATATTCATGATTGTGATATTATATGTTTGGTATTTATGGCCATTTAAATTTCAACCAAGAGAAATTATATTTTGTAATGATGATAATTGTTTTGCATATATTTATCCAGTCGGCGATACGAGGGGGGATGCCATCCCCCTTGTTACATTTACATCCAGTAGATGCTTTTATCCAAAGCGACTTACATATGAGAACATTAACAAACCGAAGGCGCAGCTTTGGGAGCATTTTGGGGTTCAGTATCTTGCTCAAGGATACTTCGACACATGGCTGGGGGATCGAACCGCTGACCTTCTGATTGGGAGGCGACCGCTCGGCCACCAAGCTACGGCCGCCACCGGCAAAATGACCAAAATACGTCCCCTTTGTTAACCAGAACTTGGACAAAAAGTGGCCTTGAATGCTCATCAACGTTTCTTTTTTTTTAAACCTATTTATTAAATAAAACAATCTTTGTGCTGCAACTTAAAACATAACATATCGCCTTCTGGTGGTATCTATGGTGATGTATCAGTCACATGACTGATCAATGAATTGCATGTAACGAAACAAGAAACAGCCTCAGACACCCTGCTGAAAGATAATGATCATATCCACTAAAATGCCATAACATCCCCCAACACACACACACACGCCCTGTTGTTGTTACACGGATCTCCATGGCAACAGGTTCGTTTATTGTCTGACCTGCAATCTCTTTAAATGAATGTGCTGTTTCAGGAGCTGTGACACACACACACACATGCACACAGCGACAATAATCGGATGATTTGTGTCTGCCTGTGATTCGGACAGATTTTCGGTGGGGACCGTTGGTTGTTTACAGATTTATAAGTTGCAATTATTCAGCTTGTTGTGAGAAATCCCCGAGGCCCTGGAGCAAGACAGCACATCAACATCTTTAAAGAGCAATTTAGCACCCTGTTTCAGCTTGAACACAGCTTCTGAACCCCGAGTTTCAGCCATTTTAATGTAATTTTAATATAGTAACCTATATAATATATGGCCGAAACTGAAAGCAGCGAACGTGACTTCCGTCTCCCAAACTCTCCACCTTCAGGGATGGCCAAGTTGGTGGTTCAGAGCCGTTTAAACTGCTAGCTTAGCCTAGCGATGATGCAGCAGAGGCATTGGAGAGTGACAGGGTGTAAAGCACTGCAACACTGTAAACTACTAGCTTACAAGTAGTAGAGGTAGTATTTCTACTGTTGCAGTATTTGCACAACTTCTTCTCTTGCACACTCTCAATCTTTCATACTCCATGCTGGCGATTCAGCTGTCTCTGCTCGCATCTCGGCATGCCTGAGTGACATCTCGCTTTGGACGAAGTACCATCACCTGCAGCTGAGCCTCGACAAAACAGAACTGCTTGTGATCCCGGACAACCCAAAGATTCACCATGACCTTTCCATCCATCTAGGCTCATCGACTGTTACTTCGTCCAGCACGGCCAGAAATCTGGGGGTGTAATCGATGATCAGCTAAACTTCACAGGCCATGTCTCCAGCACCACCCGGTCCTGTAGATTCATCCACTACAACATCAGGAAAATCAGACCTTTCCTATCTGAGCAGTCTACACGAGTCCTAGTTCAGGCTCTTGTCTTGTCCAAACTGGACTATTGCAGCGCGCTGCTGGCTGGACTCCCTGCTCGCACAACCAAACCTCTGC
>CM022480.1:26684369-26700591 GCA_011952105.1 Coreoperca whiteheadi
CAAGATCAGCAGGTTCTGTAGCCGCCTTTAAAAAGCTCCTGAAGACGCATCTCTTCCACCAACACCTGACTGACCATCACTGGCTTCTACTTCCTTTCTATCTCTTCTCATAAAAAACAACAACAACAAAAACCCTTCCTCTCCTCAGCTTTGTATACTGTGCTGGGCTCTAACAGACTAGTTTCTGGTGTTTTGTTACCTTGTGTTGTTATATTGCTTCCATTGTCTTCCTCATATGTGCTTTGGGTAAAAGCGTCGGCTAAATGACTGAATGTAAATGTAAACGTACTGTCCACACTGTTGACAGTAGACTGATGCATTTCTACGTCGAGGTGGGGAAGGGTGAACGGGACATCACCTCGCAGTTTGAAGGTCAGGTGTCTAACAGGGTACGTCGAAGATTCTTCAACAGAAATACTGGATTTCTCTGGAAAAAAAGAAAAAAACCCATCTGTTGCAATAAAATAAATGGTGAATTTAGTGTCGTGCTGTTGGTGCCTCAAACTTTCCTCTTGGTGTCGTTAGCAAAGTGTTAGGTCCAAGAACGAATCCATCTAACATCTGTGTTTCTTTTTAAATGCACTATTTGCTATTTGTTCTCTATTAATAACACCTTCCTCCTTCCTGTTGCAACTGCATCCTTCTCCAATTGCCTCATCATGAGGGACACTGCACTGGTATTTTTCAATCTTCTTTATTAAAAGTCCTGACTGGCCTCAGTGGGCGACCAGGGGCCTCGCTGAGCCACGTGATCAGAGCTCATGAAAAGTCGACTTTTTAGAGACACGTGGTTCTCACAGGACAGCGACGCTACAGACACATGATGATCTTACAGACCATGATGCACTGCTGTAGGTAAAACTCCCCAACAGGAGACAGAGTTGCTGATGGAGCAGAAACACTGATACATAAGAGACACATCTGTACACATATTATAATGCTTTGTGGTTGTAGAAGTTATTTTTGTAAACCCGAGTGGGTCAGGAGGAGTTGTCAGACTGTTGGAACTGCTGACTCACCTCACGTCCCGGTGTGTTTCAGTTAGAAAGGTTTCTCAATTTGTTTTGCTCACTGTGCCGCTGACTGAGGTTACACGCAGGCTCTGATAAGAGATCTGCTTATGAACATCCTCTAGTGAATTCACTGTGTGAAAAAGCACAGATCGATTTCCTCCACCTACATTCTTTGACAACTCATCAAACTATAAACTACCTTGTTTATCAGTTCCTGAACAAACAAAGCTGTTGTACTGGATTGCATTAGATATTACTGGTGTACCTAATAAACTGGCCACTGAGTGTATATGAGCTTGTTCTGCTGTCATAAGACAGGAGTTTACGGTACTAACATTTTTCCTTGAATTCACTAGCCTTTTTTTCATTAAGCGACCGAGAGCACAGCAGCCACTACATCACAAAGCTTCTGGCGCCTCCTATTTTGCGAGGATGCAAAAACGAGTAAAGTTCTGCCGTCATGGCGTTTAGTGCCAAGGCATCACCTGCTCTGACTCATCCTCATCCTCATCATACTGTTTTAGCGCACGACTCTATAAATAGGGATGATTACCAGCCTGGGTGGATCCACGGGGAGCTGAACCCTGGCAGAGTGAATCACTGCGCTGAGAGGACGCCAGGACGGCGGATCTGTCTGCTAGATGGACATTTTATAGCTTTATATATGACAATGTACAAACTACAGATAAAGCAGGACAATTCTTACATCTCACACACACTGTTCGCAGTTGCTCTGATGGGATTATTGCAGGGCAACATCACAATTTACTCTGACTGTCCCACTGGAGCAAAATCCCTTCCTCCAGGTTAATCTGTCAAACAGACGGGACACCTGGATTAATCCTCGAGGTGATCGGGAGATGATTTTTCAAATCATGCTGAGGCCTGGTTTCCAAAAATATCTGCGACTAAACTGAAAGATGTGGTCCTGCAAATTTAAACTATAGTTAGATCTCCTCTGAATCAGGATAAAGCTGCTTCTTTAGAGTTGGGGAAGTGATCTGTCAGAAAGCCTGGATCAGTAAATTAAAGACCTTTTGACTCTCGAGGCAGTCGCGGTGGATCCTGATGCGTCAAAAACTACGATGATGGACGCCAAGATGCCTGTGAGGCTGCTGGCGTGTGTTGCCCTTTATTGTCCACAGAGCAAAGGTTGATCAAATCAAACATGCGATCTGAACGATGGTTACAACGTCAAAGCAAGTGACTCTTAAGTTTGTTGTCTTTTTAACCCTCCGGAGTCCAGGTTCATTTTAGGTTACAGACTTTCTACGCATTCATTGTCTCTGTCTCTGTTTCGCACCTTTAGAACTGACCCCACCCCCCAAGTGCAAGGTCTCCTTTTTTCAGCGCGAACTTATCATTTAGTCAACTTAACAAAGTGTAAAGCTGCCAAAATACATGAAAAATTCCACCAACGCCCATAAAAATGTATAAATCTTTAGCGATTGCTCACTCAAAGTGTTGCTATGGAACAGCTGCAGCTTGTAAGAAATATAGTTTCACTAGTTATACACACAAATACAGCCGAACAATGTAAGAAATGAGACTATGATACAGTGTGTTATGCTATTAACGGCTAACGTAGCCTGGAGCCTGTAGCCTGCAGTGGTCGGGTGGAGCTCGCTTCTCTCTGACGCCACGCCAACGCATTTGTTTCATTTTCAAACTTGTGGTCTTCAGCCGACGCTGACATCGAGCGACATCACTTGTGAGGCCAGAACGGGATTATCGTTACATTTACGTTTAGTCCTTTAGCAGACGCTTTTATCCAAAGCGACTTACATATGAGAACATTCACAAATGTGCATTTTGGGGTTCAGTATCTTGCTCAAGGATACTTCGACGCATGGCTGGGGGATCAAACCGCCGACCCTCCGACTGGCAGGCGAGCGCTCTGCCACCAAGCCACAGCCGCCCCAGTGTTGCTATGGAACAGCTGCAGCTTGTAAGAAATATAGTTTCACTAGTTATACACACAAATACAGCCGAACAATGTAAGAAATGAGACTACGATACAGTATGTTTACATTTAAATCATTTTATCCCGACTCGTGTGAGTCATCGGAAATGACTGAAAATATGAATAAGTCGTAGTTTTAGGAATGTCTTTCCAAAACAGTTTTATGGTCCAGACATAAACGAGATGCTGTGTGAAAGCCGCTACAAAAACGATTCAAGCAGCTGTTTTCTGCCTCTTCAGTCACGGTGGGGTTGAGTTTAGGCCTGAGTGAAACACAGTGGAAATACAACACGTCCTCATTCCGAAACGACGGAACAGGTCGATTGCCAACGACTCCAGAGGCTACCGGGTATGTAAGTACGTTACGTAAGTCACGCGACTTAAAACGCGTGGTTGTAACTAGATACTTTGACAGGTTTCGGAAAAGATCATGGTGAAAATTTTCTGATACAAAATTCTTTTAAAACAGTTCCTGTTCAGGTGCTTGTTAAATGGATTATTCAGATGAAAATGTGGTACGTTTGAAGGATAAACATACATCTACCTCTCCCCTATATGAGCTAATGATTAGCACCGCTGCTAAAACAAGACGTGTGCCGAACACACGCACACACATTCACACACAGCATATGCCGCAATTCTGGCATCGTCCTTGGTAATAAATGGAGGTAAATGGAGGCAAGGCTGAAGTGTAGGAGGGCTGGCAGAACTGTGTCTTTGTGCATACAGCCATTTCTGTGTGTGTGTCTCCATAGCAACCAACACACTTCACTCTGGCTGTGTTGAGCCGACAGCGGCAGCAGCGCTCTGAGGAATCTGTGCTCACATTCAACAGGTGTGTGTGTGTGTGTGTGTGTGGGTACATCTGTCTGCATCTGTCTGTATCCCCATATACAGACGGGCAGATGGATGGATGGAAAGTGTTCATATGTGGTTGAAGCATTGATCCCGTCAGAGACATTTCCAGTTGACTCCGCTGTGCACGGGGAGACGATGTCCCCCCGTTGTTAGTAGCCTACCGCCTACAAAGCTCTGGCTTGGCTCGGGTGTTTCTCCAACAGGGGAAGTGGAAGGGAAACATCAAACCTCACTGAGCAAATCCCGAGATGTGGGCAGCGACTCAGAGGCTAGAAACAACCTCCCGGTGGCGCTGCACTACAGCAAAGGTCAAGAGTTCACCACACATCATCCATCAGTGAACACACTGCCTCCTTTGCCCGTCCAATATCGTCCCTTCGTCCTTCAACATGTCCCTCCATCTATTTTTTTTAATTTTATTTTTAATTTGTCAACTTTTCTATCTGTTTTAATGTTTTCTGGGTCTATTTAATCCACCCTCTCTGTACCCGCCCAACCACATCAGGGTTATAGCTGCCATTGAAGGACAGGGGAGGGCATTTTGGGAGGTCATTTTTAGGCTTATTCCACTTTTTTTTTAAGTCTACTTTAAGGCCAACAAAATAAATAGGCATAAGTTCTCCACAGGAATTTTATTTACACTGGCAAATAAAAAGGCAATGCTCAATTTCACAGGTCTGGAAGGGGTTTCTGTGAAAGAACTGTGCAAGCTGGTACCGATTATTTGGGAAAATTGAGACAAAGTTCTACAACAGTTATTTGAGTTTAGGTAGTTGAGTTTTTAAGCAGAAGGGATTTTCTCAAATAAACCATTTCAATAAAGAATAAAATGTGAAGATTCCAAAGAATTCTTAAAACAGTGTTTGGGGACACTTCAGTATGGCTCTGATTCACAGCTCTGTTCTTTTTAATGAGATACACTTTTAATTATAACCCTAATTTAGCCATGAACATTTTAACCCAAAATAGCCCAATGAATTAATAAGCTTCTCTCTAGAAGTTCTACAGTTTATTGAACAGAAGCAGGCAAACACACCTAGAAGCATCTAAAAATGTCAGTATTTGCACGTGGAAGTGAAACTCACTTTTTCAAATTAGACTGCAAATGAAAGCAACTGTGCCTCAGCTCCTGCACATGTCCCCCGTCATCCCTCATCCATCAGTCCAGGAGGCTTCCCTCTCCTCTCCTCTCCTCTCCTCTCCTCCCTCCTCCTCCTCCTCCTCCTCTCCAGCCACTGTTGACGTCCATGGCTCTGTCACCCGCATCACCGGTTTCCACGCTGCTCTCTGGTCCAGTCATGTAGTCATGATGGCTCTCCCAATTCCCTCTGTATCCACATCCTGTCTCTGTTTGTCTTCTCACGACTCCTCTGCGCTTTCTCTCTTAGTTGTGTTGTAGTTAATCCGTCGTCGAAACTCTTGTTTTTGCGCTTTTCCGACGCTTTGGGGAGTTCCGTGCGTCCGAGCGTCCCCGCACCTCTCCACGCTGTAAATCCCTCCTCTGGCTGCTCCACCTGGACCTGTCGGCTCCCGTTAATTTCCCCGTTCGGTCACCAGCGCGGTCATTTGTCTTTGTCGTGACTCCTAATTGTTTCTTGGCAGAGTGGAAACCACCGGGGAAACGGTTCATATGAGTGCGCCTCCGCTGATCCGTGCGCCCAGCCCGCTCCCGTTCTCAGGGGGGACAAACAACACCAACAACGGCGCCGGGGGAGGAGGAGGAGGAGGAGGAGGAGGAGGTGATGGTGGTGGTGGTGCTGGCGGCAGTGTGATCTCCTTCCACATCCAGATCGGTCTGAGCCGGGAGCCGGTGCTGCTGGACGCCGCAGATCTCAGCCTCAGTCAGGTCCGGGAGGTGGCGTGCTCCATCGTGGACCAGAAGGTAACCAAGAGTGTAAACCAAGACCTCATCAGACCCTCTAACTCCTGCCAAAGTCGTAGTAATGTGCCAAAAGTTAAGATACTCACATAAAGCTTTCAGTGTTGAATGTTGATGCATTAAAGGAACAATCAGTACATGTTTTCTTTACCATCAAACTTGCAGGTAAAATCAAACCTGACATTAAAGAGTTTGACCTAAAAACAAAAATTCAGCATTCTTACTTTGGTTTATTCTGTCAAAAAATATGTCATACCAGATAAATATTATGTAAGTCGCTTTCGATAAAAGCGTCTGCTAAATTTAAATGTAAACATATGATACAGAAAAAACCCCCCACCAAAAATCACAGAGTCTGTAATGTAAGTATCAGTGAAGACAAAAATAAAGTAAAAGAAAAGAAAACTTTCATAACTCAATCATTTTGGGAGAGATAGCAGCTTCAAACCATGGCTGGATTAACCTGTTAACGAGCTGCTGGGGCCCCACACAGAGGTCCAGGCCCCAGATGTGTGTTAATTTGATTAAAGACATCAGTTCAGGAAAATGCGTCGTGAGCACACAATCTGAATCAATAAAGATAGATAGATTTCAACACGGGAACCGTCTTAAAGACAGGACCCACCCTAAAGGCCCTATCATGACATCGGTAATCTCCTTCAGTGGTGAATCTTCCCAAACATTTATTTTTAATTAATTATTTCCAAGATTTTTGGGAGCTATTTCCCCACCACCCCCAATTTATTTAATACAAAAAATCAGCTGTGAGCAGCTCCTCAATTTCCTTTGTGGATTTCTTTGTGGGAGAATGTGCACACTCGCACCAGTCGACTGTCTGCACTCTCACTGATCTGAGTAAACTTAATTTTGTCACTTGTGAATACACTACTAAAAACCTGCTTAGCATAAGTATGTAGGATGAAACTGGAACACAGCAACAGTCGTCATCAGTGGATGGGAGTCCTGCCGAGTTGTCATGGAGATGGCTGAGTTGTCATATGACCTAAGTGTGGAACCTTGGTCATGTGATAGGTAAGATATAAGAGACAAATAAGAGTTGCAAAATGACCATAAAGATACTCAAAACAACCAAGCGAGATCCAAAATGACCACAAAGATATTCAAAACAACCAATAAGAGATGCAAAATGACCACAAAGAGACTCAAAACAACCAATAAGAGATGCAAAATGACCACAAAGATACTCAAAACAGCCAATAAGAGATGCAAAATGACCACAAAGAGACTCAAAACAGCCAAAAAAAGATACAAAATGACCATAAAGATACTCAAAACAGCCAATAAGAGATTCAAAATGACCACAAAGAGACTCAAAACAGCCAAAAAAAGATACAAAATGACCACAAAGATACTCAAAACAGCCAATAAGAGATTCAAAATGACCACAAAGATACTCAAAACAGCCAATAAGAGATGCAAAATGACCACAAAGATACTCAAACTAGCCAATAAGAGATTCAAAATGACCACAAAGATACTCAAAACAGCCAAAAAAAGATACAAAATGACCACAAAGATACTCAAAACAGCCAAAGAGATGCAAACCAACCAATAAGAGATGCAGAACGACTACACAGAGATGCAGAAAGACCTCAGTATATAAAACAAACTGATCATTTCTACTGAAGCATCAAGTTTTGGAAAGTCCTTTTAAAATGTTATTGCAGAATGGGAAGGTTTGAGCATGTAGCGGGAGCGACATTAAGCTCTACGGTTTCTTAGAATTTGATATCAGCTCTCGCATCTTTTCAGACTTTGTCAATGATGAGGTCAAAACAGAACGGATCCCTGTGTTCGAAATGTCTGGTGCTGAAAACCTTTGACGTCTAGCAGAGTGTCAATGACATACAGTAACTTTAACTTGCTGGCCCCTCATGTGGCTGCTAACACGTGTTGGGCAGTAAAACACAGGACGCTGTTGCAACTTCTTTGGGTTGTTTCAACCAAATACTCCCAGAAACTGACCTCAGGAACTAAATGTTCATGTAGCACATTTGAGTTTGTGTTTCCGCTGCATCTCGGGATCTGCGAATTAGACCAGTAATGGACTTTAAAAGTGACACATTTGTTTGAGGCATTGATTATTTTGGTTTTTCACACAATGAGACAACAACTCAGAGTCACCGTGTTGTTCTTTTGAATTTGCTGCTGCTGGCGACAGTCTGATGTTTGACTGGAGGCTGGAAAGGAGACATGCAGCGGTGGAAAGGGAGATTGAAGAAGACAGTTTTTGAGGTTACGGACCTGTTTTTTCTGGGAAATGATGCATTTGTGTCGTCACACCTGGCTCACTTCCAGTATGAGTAACATTAGTAGTCGAGTAGTAGCCTGTGTAACCGTGAGCGGTCGGCTTGGGCATCTGGTTTTTTTTCTGGTTTCAGATGCTGGCGAAGGTTGTTGACAGTGAAGACGACATTAATTAAGTAGGTAAACAGTACAGTATGATGCATCCATCTAGCATTGTGGTGGTTATATTAATGGGCAAACCATGAATCAAAACCTACATCTACATCTATCCTCTGCGGGACCGCTGTTAATCCCTATGTGTGCTCCGCCACGACTTGCAATCGACAGGAGACTTGAGATGTATTTGCAAAGCCTCTAAAAGCATCACCGTCGCAGATGAACACTCGAACACAACATTTCTCTGATGGCTCGCAGTGTGTTTAGCAGTATTTCCCTGCATGTGTGAAGTGTACAGTATGTGAGCCTGGAAAGCAGCGATCTGCTCCGGTGTTAGTCGGCGTGGTGACTCACTCTGAGGCCCAGTCGCTTCTCGTTGGAAACAAGATGAATTCTGCTTTTGTTCGCTCGCTCTGCAGGGGTTTCTCTGTTTTTCTGGCTTTTGCTTCATGAACCGAAGCTGCTGCCAAGCGTTAGCAATTAAACTACACAGAAACACACGCAAAGACAGTGTCACTGTCCTCATGAATGTGATAGATGTCCTCCTTCTCACATAGACGCGTCATGAGTTTGCGAATGTGAGCTTGTTTTTCTCTCATTTACACAAATAGGGATGTTGTAATGAATGTGATCGCTCTCTCTCGCTCAACACCAAATGTGGCCAAACTCCAGTCCAAAAGCCAAAATCTTTTCCTTGCATGTGACACATCAAGCCCCTCAGTGTCAGTATGCCCGGAGAGATTATGTATTTATTGATTTACCTGTTTTATAGTAACTTCAGTTTGTTTTGTTTGTATAAAAGCTTTAATTGGCACATTTTACTCTAATATACATTAAAATAAATTCTAGAGTAAATGCACTAAACGTATGGTACGGCAGGATTCAGGATGGGGATTGATTGATTGATTGATTGAAGTTTATTTCGAGCAAAAAAATAAAAAAAATAAACAATAATAGTAAAAAAATCTATATATCTATATATACACATATACATACACACACACATACAATGCGATATACAAAGAAAAATATAATAGCTTATCTCTCATATTTACATATATATCCATACACATACATTACAAATAATTATACACAAACATATAAATATATATATATACAAATACACACATATACATATGTACACATACATACATATACATATATATATATATACACATACACATACATACACATACATACACATACATACACATACATACACATATACTTGCTCGAAAGGGAGTGGAAAGAAGTAGAAATAATCTGGGATAAGATTGAAATGAGATCTGGATCGAAATTGAACTCGACAGGAAGTGATGGATGGGATTGGGATTGGGATGTTATTGGGACTGGGTTCAGATGGGTTCAGAACAGGATTGGAACAGAATTGAGATGGGACGGGATCAGGAAGGGATTTGGAGAGGATCACGACGGTATTGGGGGGATTGGGATGGGATCAGGATGAGATTGGGTCAGGATTGGGATGGGATTGGAACAGGTTCGGAATGGGATCTCAAAGGGTTTCGGAGAGGACTGGTACGAGATCAGTACCGGCTTGGAACGGGGTCAGGATCAGAGATTGGGATTGAAACATAAAGGGACCGTGGCAGGACTGGAACGGGATCTGAATGGGATCATAGCAGGATAAGAACATAATTGGGAAAGCATTGGTTTGGGTTCCAGATGGGATTGGGATGGGCTTGGGAGGGAAATAATTCTGTATTGGGATGGGATAAGGACTGGATCAGGACGAGATTGGACGGGGATGGGATGGGATCCTGTAACCCTTTAGTCCCCTAACTCCATGCAATCAGCATTTTCAGATTCACTCGCTCTGGAGAATAAATAGTGGGAAGCACCTGCTTTGTGTGAATATAAGCCAAATAAAAATTTAAAAAAGGCAAATTTATGCACATTAGTGAGGACATTTTCTCAGTCACGCGCTCTCTTACGCACACACACACACACACACATATTCACGGTGTGACGTGTCCATTATCTCTGTTCAGATTCACTAATCGTCTCATTTCAGGTGAAAATCACCTCATTTCCCCACAGTGAGACTTTTACACCTGAATGCAACACACACACACACTTCCCTCAAACCTGAGAACCAGGACGATAACGGCGTAACACCATGCGACAAACACACACACACACACACACATAATAAAGTGTTTATTAGCAGGTTGTTGTGTATATTCTATAGAGGAATATAAAGTACAGCAGGTCACCTCGACACCTGTTCACACACCAAACCTGTGTGACATCGCTCGCAACATGCAGCACTTAACACTTAGCACCAAATGAACTGATTTACAAGAGAAGATGTGTGTGTGTGTGTGTGTGTGTGCGTGTGTGTGTGTGTGTGTGTCTGTGTGTGTGTGTGTGTGTGTGTGTGTGTCTGTGTGTGTGTGTGTGGGGGCTGGTGATGAAACAGGGATGTTCAGTGACACCCAAAGTGTTGGACAGTGTCTGGGTCATTATACTGAGATAAAAGGTCATTCTTTACCTCCAGAGAACTGAAACCGCTCCCCTCTCCCCTGGAAAATCAATATTTTCACATTATCGAATATCGCCCAGTGAAGTTTTAGCCACGCATCTTTTAGCCTTCATGTCTTCTAGGCATTTTGAGGCCACAGCTGTCGGCATCTTTGTTGTGTACAGTTACCATGGTTACAGGCGTTGCACCCCTCTACGGCGAGGTTGGTGGAAAAGGCTCCGTTTACAATATGACTCTGCTCTGCAGTGGTATAACAGACAGTTGAATCTTTACGCAAGTCAGGGGCGTCAATACCTGCAAATCTGACCATCATCCTAATCTGACAGAACAGCCAATGGGCAGGCAGCTAAAGGACCCAAACAGCATTATGTTTTCCCCGCACAGATTTTGCGTCAAGTCCCGCCCTACTGTGCTGTGATTGGCTAGTACGCGTTACGTCGAAGCGTCCTTGTTATTGAATGCTGTGAGTGCAGCTGTTCTAGTTGGTCTTTACTATAAAAAAGGAAAGATCTGATTGGTTACCACACTGACACTAATACTTCTGAGGGGCACATGCTAAGATAATAAGCACAGCCCTAAATAAAAACAAATGTTCTTTTAACTGAAATGCTTTATTTGTATATAATTTTACGAGTTTTTCCTCGATAACAACACGTGGTTCAAGAAAAGTTCTGGTTATGAATGCATGAATCCGTCCATTATAACCTTATCGTCAACGTCAGTAGTGTCACTAGCGTAGCCGAAGATTCGACGGAAAAAACGGTGGAGCTATTATCCAGTCACAGGGACGCCTCGAAGTAACGAGCTAGCCAATCACAGCTCAATAGGTGCAAAACAGATTTGGTGGGTGGGGGGGTGCTCGATAACCTTTGACTTTTGCAGAGAAACAGTTTGGTTGAGTTTTCAATTTTCCAACACACTTGTTTTCACACACACACACACACACACACACAGTTATGCAGCACTATCTTCCTGGGGACCCTAGCCCCTCATCCTAAACCTAACCATCACAACTAAATGCCTGACCCTAACCCTAAAACCAAGTCTTGAACCTCTAAAAGCCCTTTAGACTGGTGGGGTCCAGCATTTTGGCCCCAGAAAGGAGGTGGGACCCCATAAGTATAGTGGGCTCCTGATTTTTGGACCCCACGAATATACTAAAACAAGAGCAAACACACACACACACACACACACACACACACACACACACACACACACACACACACACACACACCTCTGCCAGCCTGTAACAGTAATAATAAAGCCGTGTGTGCTGTGTTTCTGTCGGTAGCGGTTTCTCCTTGTTGCCTGGCAACTGATGATGATTGCGGCTGTGAAGTGTCCTTCTCAGGGCCATTATGAGACACACACACACACGCACGCACGCACGCTGAATGAAGCAGAAGAGAACAGATGTGTGTGCGTTTTCTCTCATTGTTCCCTCTCGTTCATCTCCTCACTTTTTTCATCCATTCATGTCTCTTTATTCACCTTCATCTCATTTTCCCTCCCTTTCTCTCGTTCTTGTATTTCCCTTCTTTCCTTAAAGTCTGTGGATGTTCTACATTTTTCCTCCTCGTCAACATGTTCGGACTCAAACCCGCGGTGCGTGTATCCGCCAGCAGGTCCTGGGTGCGTCTCCCAGCCTGGTGGATCTCCTCCCGCTGGGCCTCAGAGCTCCGCTGTCGTCCAGAAACTGTTAAAAACACCTCGCTGCTGCTCCTCCATCACCACGGACACACACACACTGTAGTTCGTTCTGACTCACACACACACACACCGTCCCGCCGCCCCAAACCCTCACCACAGCACCACATGTGGATTCATCCGCCGCTGGAAATAGTCCCCAACAAAATGCACAGTTTCCTCCCATTTGTTTGATAAAAACAAACTGTTTGAGGAAATTACTGAGCCTTTTTAAAAAGATTTACGTCTTCGGCGGGAACCAATGGGCTTTGGAGCTGAGAGCCGCGGACGGGAAGTCAGGAAATGTTGAGAGACGGACGAACGCGTCGTTGGCTTGAGTCTGAGCATGAGATTCTGGAAAAGCAAAACGTGTTGTGTTGCCAACTTTGGAGTACCTATTGGAATCGCAAATTGCATTGTAGTGGAGTAGAAGTATAAAGTAGTATAAAATGGAAATACTCAAGGGAAGTACAATTACTTTGAAATTGTACTTAAGTAGAGTAGTTGAGTGACTGTCACTTTGCAGCACTGCTGGGTGCGAATATTTAGTCACAACCATCTCTGTGTACGAACTAGTTTGTGTGGTGCGACCTGTTTTAAGTTAGCGATGAGTAAATACTATGTTATAACTCCTACCAGTTTTATCCCGCCCAGTCTCAGCTTAATACTCTTGTTTACACAGAGAGTACACGTCTTTTGTCCTGATCAACCTGCGCAGCTTACAGACACACACACACACACACACACACACACACACACAACTGTATCTGCTGCTGTCACTGCTGATGTCACTAAATGGTGCTCACATGACGACACACACACACACACCCACGCACACCTTTATAAATGCCATCAATCAGCATGCCCTGTCGCTATGGTGATAGCCCTCTCTCATCCCCCATTAGGTGCTCTAAGCGGAGGAGCGGCACACCGTTGCTGTGACTCCAGTTTGGCTGGTTTCCGTGCGGCGGCCGAAGGGATGCTGCTTCTTTAGAGTAAAATTACGTTACGCCAGTCTGAAATAAGGAGGTCCTCTAAAGCTGACCGCTTGGTTTTCAGCCGCAGTGACGACTGCGTGTGTGCGTGAGCGAGACGGCGTTTATCTTCACGGGAACTGTCAGTCAAAGAAAGACCTGATCTTGTAGATAACCGACACACACACGCACCGCTGCCACAGAGATCCGACCAATGCTGTAAATCTAATAAGTGTTTCTAATGCCTGTTCCACACGTTACACCCACAACTGTGCTGCGCTCAATACACCTTTACCACAGCAGGCTATTTGGCTCGGAAAAGCACTAATAACACGACCGATGGCTCAGTTCCAACAAGTGTCCCAGCAAGCCGAGACAGTGAGGGAGCATTCACAACAGGGAGCGCCCTGCAACTGGCTAATCTAAATGGGATGCAGTTGTTACTGATGTTATTGATTACACTCGAGCTTTTCCTGCTGAGACGTGTCAACATGTCTGCTGTGAAAAAAGGTCCATTACTGGCGTGTTATTCGGCCTTTCAGAGTTCAGAGAATTTTAATTCATTTCGTTTCTGACAGTCTGGACTTTTAGTCTGCTTAAGGTCAACACGGCGTCTATATGCAGCAGCACTGATGGTGATAAACACGCCACGGAGGACAATCACTTCTTCACAGGATTATTATTAAAAATGCTTTAGAGCCAAAAAACAAAAAAATAAAAGCTTGAGAGGAAACGTAAACCGTGTGCCGGGGTTGACCCTCGTTTAACTGCAGCCGTGATGAAACGTAATCAGGTTTAATAGCAGAGATAACAAGTCTGAGCAGCAACGTGCTGGTGTGGAAGTCGACCGGCGAGGGATCTGGACTGGACTGAATGAGTGTGTGTGTGTGTGTGTGTGTGTGTGTGTGTGTGTGTGCGTGTCAGTATTGATCTCTTGTTTTCAGCCCTGTTGGCTGCGGTAAACACCACTCATCCTCCTCTTCCAATCACTCTCGATCAAACAAACTCTTGAAAGGAAAATTCCGGCTCATTGCAACTCGCGTCTTATTTTTGCGGTGTTGTCAGCAGGTCACCGGCGGGCCGCTGGGTCTGTTCAGTCCAGTGACCGTGAGCGCAGATCATGGCGGCTTCTTTCGCCCCAAAGGAAACATCGCACCCCTTTTTCACAAGCCACATATCTGCTGAACATTCTCACACTAAAATGGCGTTTTTCAGACAGACAGATGGGGAGAAAATTTACTTTGTTCGAGACCCGTCTCCGTCTCAACCACGTCGGTCTGGTTTGACTGCGGAGAAACAGAAATAAAAAAATAATAAATTATAATTGAAACCATGAATTCAAAGTTGAAACCGTAAATAGATAAAGATGCTTTGCTTAATAATTCTATTGTAGTCATTATTATTTAACTGGGCGAGAGTCGACCACGCCCACTTTGGAGACAGGAAGTGAAATCGAGTATCTTTGCTCCAACACCCACAATGCCTTGCAGGGCGGCCAGTGAGCTGCAGTCTAATATGCAGTGTGGTACGGTGCATTCTGTACAGGAAAAGCATTGGGCTGAACGGAATTGAATAGAAGGAGACGGAGGAGAGGAATCAGCCTTGAGTTCTTGCTGCCATGACAACAAGACTAGCACTGCTGCCATGGTGACAACACACACACACACACGCGCGCACACACACACATGCATAAAGATGTATCTGTGAAGTGTATTGTGGAGGATCTTATTGAGAGTCTGGGGGGGGGGTTATGAGGCACTACAGAGGAAGAGGGGTCAGAGAGTACCACTCACAGATGGAGAAAGAGAGAGAGAGACAGAGAGAGAGAGAGGCAGAGAGAGAGGTGAAGGTGAAGGTGAGAACATGAAAAGTGAAGAGTCTCCTCCTCTTCGTCATGTTCTGCAGCATTTTCTGCTTCCCCCCTTTCTCTCCTGATCATCGTCTCCCCCCTCTCCCTTCTCTTCCTCCAACCATTCTCACTCCCCCCCCCCTCCTCCTGCTATTATTATTATTGCTTAATTTGACTCTTTCACCTCCTCCTCTCCTGCTTCTTCTTCTCCTCCTTTCTCCTGCAGCTGCCCTCGTCCATCGCAGCCCTGACACCACAGGGAACCACTTCTTTACATTTCAGGTCCGTGTGCAGGTTAAACTGACGAGATGTTAATCAGTGAGCTTTGGAGGTGTGTCGCTGTTCATGTCATGTATGCTAGCATCCGTCCTGCTGACGTCATTTCCACGGAAGCTGTTGTACGGGATGCTAGGATGCAGTTCATCTGACAGCGTCATGTTAATGGAAGAGTAAGAGTTGCTATGCAGATAGCCACACCTGGGTCCATCCCACCAATGCTCGCCACCATTGTTTGCGTTGCTATTTTTCATGGTAGCTAGCTGGCTAGCAATGTGGGAAGACGACGTCCGCGTTTTTATGGAGGAGTCACGTGCTGGAACTGTTTCGTGTTGAACAACAGACGCCGGTGCAGTCGCTGCTTTAGCCGGAGACACAGAAGTATTGGGTGAATGGATACGTGCACCGGTTATTTGTCAGGAAATAGTTCCAGCACGTGACTCCTCCATAAAAACGCGGACGCTGGTGTTTATACTTCTGTTTGTGTTCAGACACAAATCTTAAGCTGCAAAGTAACTACAGGTACCTAATACATGTAGTGGAGTGAAAAGTGCAATATTTTAATCATATAAAATGTAGAGGAGGAAATGTATAAATTAAAACTTACTTACTTTGTAGTATATTGTTGTCTGGGATGTGACAGGGTGTGATGAGGTATCAACTACTGCAGTTATTATTAATACTAGCAGCTGTTGTGATATTTATCACCAGCTCTTTGTAACAAGACATTTATTTCCCCAGTATATTCTTCCTGTGTGTTTCACTGTTTTTGCGAATGTGGTGTTTCTGTAGGTGAA
>CM022480.1:26705772-26729031 GCA_011952105.1 Coreoperca whiteheadi
TTTAGTTACTTTGCAGATTTGGATAAATAACACAAAATATAATCAACAGATAAATGATGATGTCATAATATTATGGATAAATATAAGACTTTATTGATCCCTTGGTGAAATTCACAAGCTACCTGGCAGTATATTTATAAAGTAGTCAACATGCGCTCCACCTTCACCAGCTGCAACATTAAAGTGATGAACACATAATGCATCAATCATTATAATCCAGTAATTTATTCTAAAATGGGCCTTTCTGCAGAATGAGTACTTGTACTTTATTACTTTCAACAGAGTATTTCTACGCTGTGGTTTTACAACCTTTACTTACGCAAAAGATCAGAGTTCTTCTTCCACCACCGAACAAATTACAAAACCAATGATTAGCTCAAATCACAAGAGGATTCTGGGTAAAACTAGTCCGAATAAGTCTTGAGAGACCTCTTACGGGTATCCACTCACTGGGTAATTGGGGTAGTGGACAGGGTTTGTAAACATTTCTGGCAGCCTGATAAACACCTAAAGTAATCCAGATGTTTTTAATGAAGATCTTGCGTCTCAGTTTGGTGTCAGACTCGTCAGTCTGGCTGCCGTCCAGCTCAGGACTCAGGTGTTCACACCGCGCTACGCTAACGGCCTGACAGCTGCTGCTTCCCAATTTCCTGCCTCTTTGTCACCACCCAGTGCAGTTTGTGTGTGTGTGTGTGTGTACATTTGCATAATGCTTGTCTGTATTTGTGTGTTTGTTTTAACGAATGTGTTTGCATTTTTCCTCTGTGCGTATGCAACTCCTTTCTAAACTTATCTTTAAAAAAAAAAACAGAAACAAGCTTTTAATCAATGCTAGCACGTGTTTTATTTCCAAGATGTCTCATGTGTTTTATTAATATTATCACTTACGGTATTTGAAGCTTAATTGTTGGAGTAATAGCTGAAGTTGAAGCACTGAAAGTGAAGCTGAAGTGTCACATGAAGTGAGCGTGCTGAAAGGACTTCATTTGCAAGTACAGCACTACATTTGGTGCTCTGAAAGTGAAGTGGCAGTTTAAACAGAAGCACTGAAAAAAAGTGGGAGATGATTTTTAAGTGCTGAAAGGAGTTGAAGAGTGATTTCATGTACAGCATTGAGTTTAAAACACTAAAAAGAGTTGAAGTGGCAGTTGAAACCAAGTACTGAAAGAAAATTAAGTGGCAGATCAAATTTAAGCACTGAAAGGAGTTGAAGTGTCAGCTGAAGTGAAAGTGCTGGAAGTGCCAGTTAAAGCATAAGCATTGAAAGGAGTTAAAGAGTAATTTGAAGTACAGCACTGGATTTGAAGCAAAAGAAGTTGAAGAAGAGGCAGTTGAAACAGAAGCACTGAAAGAAATGTAAGCAGTTAAAGACATTGAAGTGTCAGTTCAGGACTTTAGGCGTTGGTGGAAACAGAACCACTAAAGTAGCAGATGTAATTTAAGCACTAAACGAAAGAAAAGAAACTTAAAAAAGTAAAAAAAAATGAGCTGAAGAGTCACATGAAGTAAAAAAAACTGAAAGCAGTAGAAGTGTCATTTGAATTACAAGCATTGTTGAAGTGTTGATGGTGTAAACACTGAAAGGAGCTGGAGTTGTATGTATTATGCATCATCATCGTTCTCCTCTTCCTCCTCCACTTCATCTTCACTCACTTCTGTGCTTCTCCCGCTCTTTGCTTAGCTACCTTTCGTCCTTCTTCCTCCCCCTTTTTCTCCTCTTCCTTCCTTCCCTCATCACTTTGTGCTCCACTTAAATGTGTACTTCCACTCCTCCTTCCCCCACCCTCTTCCTCCTCTTCCTCTCCCCCATGATTATTATTCCACCTCGTTTACAGGCCTATCTTTCATTAACCCTTCAATCCCTCTTACTCTTCATCGCCCCCCTCTTCCACCTCCCCACCCTCCTCCTCCACTGTCAGGATGCTGACAGTTAAAAGCACTTTTGTTAACAGCTCTCTGCGACAGATCATGCCGTGGAGGAAACAAACAGGAAATTGACTTTGTGCGGTTTAACAGGCAACACCAGCCAAGCGAGCTGATTGGTCATAAACGACCTGTAAAAAAAAACACCCTGATACTTTCCCGAAACACTCATCCAAACAGGTTTTATTGGCTGTGATTTTAACCAGGGAGCTAGTTCCCAAACGCTGTCGTTTCCTCCTGTTTTTTTAATCAGTTCCCATAGCGATTAAGGTCGTTTACAGTCCATAATAAACCCCGAGGATGATGAGATTTCGCCGCTGCGCTGTTTCTTTGAGTTATAGTTTTCATTAAATTTAGTAATGAAGACAAACACTAAAATTCAATAGTGTGCAAATTAAAACATTAAAACAAAACATAACAAACGAATAATCACATGTACATGTAACATGCAAATGACTGAAACCTTTTTTATGTTTCCCAAAGCTGCGATAAATATTACTTGGTGCTTAATAATATTGAAACCAAACAAACATCGACGCCTCGTATCAGCGTGATTCAGGGTGATTAAACCCAAATCTAATGGATATAGTGCTATTATGTCCCTGCATAATATTTTTAACCTCACACAACCAACTCTACAACTCTGCATTCGTCCTCAGGTGTCCGATGGCGAGATGATTCTCGTAAACACGGAACCTTTTCCCATGTCTACCGTCCGTCCCATTGACGTGAAGGTGGAAAACTGGCTGTTAGTCCCGCCTTAATCTATATAAACAGATATCTGAATATGAATACAGAATCTGTAGGCAAGGGGCAGGACTTTGGTATCGGACGCGTTCTGGTTTCCGTTTATAGTCTGAGTTGTATTGTCCAATCACGTCTGAGCGGGCTTTGGTTGCATGCAGGTAAACCAGACTGCTAATTGGACAGTAAACTGTGACCGTGGCACGGCAGAGGAAGTCTTTGGGCCCAGAAGATAAATCGTCATCAGACGGTAGTTGCTGGGTTCTGAGATTGGGCCAAGATTCATTAGAGCAAATTAAAACGAAATAACCCCAAACAGACGCTGGAATGAACACGATGTCAAACTGAATGAATCAAGTGAAGCAAAATGGCAGCCGAGGGGCCGCAACAAAAGTTGAAGATAGCGATGCGCAGTTAGCAGCAGCAAAAACGTCCTCTCAGCTTCTCTTTTCTCATGTTGAAACTCAGCTATGGCTTGTGTTGAGTTTAAAAAGATTAACAGTAAAATCTCCTGGAGTTTGTGAGCACTATGTGCTGACGTGTCGATAAAGGATGTCAACTGTGCTTCTGTGTTAGCTCAGATTTATAAAACCTGAGCGCAGATCACTGACCTCCGTGCTGGCCTCTGAACGGTGATGTCTCATAATCAGAGTTTAGTTGCTGGTGCACGTAATTATTGAGCTGCGCAGCTGAAACACGAATGTGATTATTAGCACGCCACCACATCCGGCGCTCCCACCACGGCTGGTTTAAAGTTTCTCCACCCCGCAGTGTTTGTTTTCTGGTTGCGGGTTAACGAGCCAGCAGCAAGTGCTTCTTAACGCTCCTAATTCCACCACAGAGAACACACATAAACACAGGCGTTTCCATTCAGACAAGCACTACCTAGGAAATCCTCACACACACACACACACACACACACGCAAGTCATTTTCTGAAGCATATAATAACAGTTCGGGAGCTTGTTCAGACTTCCAAACGTGTGTTGGCCCTCCAAACAAAAGGCATAAACAATAATTTGAATAAATGGAGGTAATTTCCTGCAGCAGAATGTTTAATCAGAGCCGTATTCTACTGGAGGACCACAGCGCAGGGCGAGTGTGTGTGTGTGTGTGTGTGTGTGTGAAGGGACGCGAGAAGGCGAGAGAGATTCAGAAATACATGCAGGGGGAGAGAGAGACACGTAGAGATGAAAAAAAGAGAGAAAGCGAGCAAAATCGATATCCCGAACTACCCATCATGCCTTGCCAAGCCTGCTGGCCAACCAAACAAACACTTGGTCCATCTGCGCCCGCTAAGAGCCTCTCGTACCTCCAAAACATTTACAAAATACCCACTAACAACCCATTCATTACTCTTTGTCTCCGCTGTTCTGTTTATCTCCCTCCCCTCTTCTCTCTCGCCATCTCTGGCTAGTTTAAAGGATAACTGGAGATGTTCTACATTTTTTCTCCTCGTCAACATGTTCGGACTCAAACCCGCGGTGCGTGTATCCACCAGCAGGTCCTGGGTGTCTCCCAGCCTGGTGGATCTCCTCCCGCTGGGCCTCAGAGCTCCGCTGTCGGTCAGAAACTGTTAAAAACACCTCGCTGCTGCTCCTCCATCACCACGGACACACACACACTGTAGTTTGTTCTGACTCACACACACACACACCGTCCTGCCGCCCCCAAACACTCACTACATCCGCCGCTGGAAATAGTCCCCAACAAAATGCACTGTTTCCTCCCGTTTGTTTGATTAAAAACTACAGCGAGCAGCTGAAACGACTGAGCGTTTTTTAAACATGAAACTATATATTTGTGAGTTTTTAAAGATCTACGTCTTCAGCAGGAACCAATGGAGCGGAGAGCCACAGACAGGAAGTCAGGAAGTATTGAGAGACGAACGGACACGTTGTTGGTATCCTTTAAGACTGGAACCTGAACCTTTGGGATCTTTTCCAAAAGTAAAGTAAATATCGTTCAAAATCACATTGACATTTGAGATCATGTAAGTTGCTGAAACTTAAGTTCCAGATTTCAATCAGAATTTCACGGGTTTTAGACTTTACTCAGACAAACTTCTTGCTCTTCGGCTTGTGTTTAACATTTCCCCTTACACTCTTCACATGTATTTCCATTGATCTCAGCTAATTACCAGCATAGATCCACCCAACTGAACCTGGGCAGAGGGCTAATTAGCGAGGATGAGTGAAAACACCTTTAATGAAGCCAGTCCTTGCACGCCCACTCAGTCCTCAGAAGAGGTCTAATCAGGCACAATGAGTGAAAACACCTGTGTGTGTCTACCGTGAGCCTGTAGGGCCTTTGTATGTAAAATAGTATCATTTTGTTCAGTTCTAAAAACAAGGGTATCACATAAGCACCAATATCTAAAAATGTAATGTAATATCAAGCTGACGATTCTTGTGGCGTGCCGAGCTGAGAGAATAACAAAATGCTGCATTTTGCATCCAAAACCCATCAGTGTGCCACAAACTTAAATTATAATTAACTCTCAGCTGTCCCCACGTTGAGGTTTGAAACACTGCATGGACGAAACAGATGCTCACGAATCAGGAAAGTATTGATCCCAGACTGCTGCACAGCTCATTAAACCACGGAGAGTGGTTTTACCGGACACGAGATGTTTTTTTCCTTACCTGTCTGAGCGAAAACCCAACTGTGACTCAACTCCCATCAGTTTTCGAGCAGTTTAAATGTCTCTGGTTGTCTTAACGTGGAAAAGGAGGGAACCGTTTGAGATTGTCCCAAAGGTGAAGCGGTGTGAATTTACAAACTTGCTGGATTAGTGAAACATTTTTTAAGCTTCCTGACAAAGGCCGGCTGATTCCCTCTTTGGCGTTGTGGGTTCGTCAGCAGGAGATCTCGGTGCTGCCAGTGCCCCAACTGGGTTTTTGTGAAAACAGCTGGAGGATGTTTGGGCTCAGATGGCTATTAATGGCCACCGGCCCAGTCGCCCCAAGATCAGCAGCTGCTCGCCTCCGAGCCCATTTCTAAACATTTTGGAAAATGTGAAAAAGCAAAATCATTTCAGAATAATACGATGTACCATAGAGTCTGTGACTGGTCTATTTGCTCTACTTTTATAAAACAAGTAGCCTTTACGCTTATATAACTTTAAGTAATTACCATCATGATGGAGATTTATAAGGAAGACCTGGGTACATAAAACAATTTATAACTACATGTTGCAAAAAATATTACAGGTTACCAAAAAACAGTATACGTTCTCACTTCCGCTGACACTTCAACTCCTTTCACTGCTTACACCTCAGGTGATGCTTCAAAGGATACCAAACATCTTTCAGTGTGTACATTTAAATATATGTTTCAACTCCTTTCAGTGCTTAAAGTATACTCTCAGAACTTTTACGTTAAATGACACTTTAACTCCTTTCAGAACCTACACATCAACCGGCATCTCAGCTTCTCCCAGCGCTCAAACTTGAACTGACATTTCAACGAATTTCACAGCTTTCACTTCATGCTGACATTTCAACTGACGTTTCATCTCCTTTTGGGACTTTCTCTTCAACCGATTCTTTAATTCCTTTAATGCTAACGTTTTAAGCTTTCATTTAAAGTGACACTTCATTTCCTCTTAGAACTTGGAGTTTCCGTTGAGGTGTCAGCACCGAAAAGGGGTTCAACCGCATGTTGAAGTGAAACTCCACTTTAACTTCCACTCCAAGATTCAACATTTTAAGACTTTTAATGTTTTAAATATTGAAACGGCGATGTTTCACTCGTATCCTAATATCTTTTGATTTTCTGCAGCTTCAGCCACAGTGGAGGACTTCCAGATCCGTCCACACTGTCTGTTTGTTCACTCGTACCGAGCTCCAGCCTTCTGCGACCACTGTGGGGAGATGCTGTGGGGACTCGTACGACAGGGACTCAAATGTGAAGGTACTTGCTGATGTAGTTTTCTGCTTAACAAAGCACAAAAAGATTCATTGCTGTTCACGTATGGGTTAATACATTTGCGGCTTTCTCTCTTTCTGTCCAGGCTGTGGTCTGAATTATCACAAGCGTTGTGCCTTTAAGATCCCCAATAACTGCAGCGGAGTGAGGAGGCGTCGCTCGTCCAACGTCTCCCTGACGGGGGGGCTGGTAAACATGGGCCGCCCCCTCTCCGCTGAGCCCTCACCGCCCCACTACACCGACGATGCTCTACTGGTCAGTAAACTGGGGCTCAGGCTCATTATATATGTCCTAAACATGGGGATTTACATGGGAAGACCTGATACCTCAATTGCACATAAAGGCAGTTTACAGTAATATCTACCATCAAGATCCAGTGTAATCTTTGAACAATGGGTCCTTGATATCAGACAGAGGTTGACAAAAACTGCCACTCATTTCTAACCAGCGATCTCTGATTTTGCCGTCTATGGCGAGCAGATTTCATTAGCGCCACGTAGCTAATCACTGGTCTGACCGAAACAAGAACCCAGAAAAAGCTCCTTAATTAAGCACTTGATTGACTGGTGATGATTGATGCATCATGCTAACCTAAACCAGTTGGACTAAATGATTTTAGGCCAGTGGCACTCACTTCTGTTGCCATGAAGTGCTTTGAGCGGATCATTTTAACACGTCTTAAAATACAAACTCATGCACACATGGACACATTACAGTTTGCGTACAGAGAGAGGAGGGGAGTGGAAGATGCTGTCACAACCCTCCTGAATGGAATTTATAAACATCTGGAAACACCTGCCTCTCATGTACGCATTATGTTTGCAGACTTCTCTTCAGCTTTCAACACCATTCAGTCACACATGTTGATAGAGAAGCTGACCCAAATGGGTGTAAAGCTCATTTTGGTGCAGTGGATTCAGGACTTTTTAACAGGCAGACAACAGTATGTGAGGGCGGGTTACAGTCATTCTAGAACCATCATTACAAACACGGGTGTGCCACAAGGATGTGTTTTATCACCATTGTTATTTATTTTATACACTAATGATTGTGTTAGCCACCACTCCAACTGCTCACTAATTAAGTTTGCAGATGATGCTACACTAGTTGGTTTTTTAACAGATAGTGATCAAGACTACAGGTCTGAGGTTGATCATTTCCATGATTGGTGCAATCAAAATTCACTTATTTTAAACGTGTCTAAAACAAAAGAAATGGTGATTGATTTTAGGAAAAGGCCCCCTCCATTGCAAACCTATCACTATTAATGGAACAGTCATTGAGACAGTGGAGGAGTATAAGTATCTGGGCACCATTATTGATCACAAACTCACCTGGTCTTCTAACACATTGGCACGATACTCAAAAGCACAGCAAAGGCTCCATTTTTTAAGGAAACTGCGCAGTTTTAATGCAGACACCACAACTCTGACATTTATTTAACTTTTATTCAGAGCGTGGTGACTTTCGCCATCCAGTGCTGGGGGGGGTGCTCTTTCTGTCCAAAACAGAAACATGCTGGACAGGGTGACTAAGATGGGCAGGAAAATCACTTGATCCGAAATAAAAAGCATAATTACCCTCACCGAACACTCAGTATACCCTCAATCTGGCCCTGAGGATACTGGATGATCCATCCCACCCACTTTTTTCAGAGTTTTCTCCTCTGCCCTCGGGACGTAGATTCAGAATGCCCCGGACTAAAACCAAACGTGCCATTAACTCTTTTGTGCCTAGGAGCATACAGTTACTGAATAAATCAAGCTCAGGCACAGAGATATTTTATTTTAAATGTGCACCTTTTACCAATCATTATGTATTTAATTTTATGAATTTGTGCGCCGTCCTTATTGTGTTGATCTTGTGGTTATTGATGTCAATGTTCTGTATTCTCTACGTCCTTAATGTGGTTAGATGTTTGTTGTGTCTTTTCTTTTTCTATTTATTTACTGTTCTTTATTGTTGTTGTGCTTAAATGTTCAATGTGGCTCCACTGAGTTCAAGACAAATTCCCCTCGGGGCAATAAAGGTTCATTCATGCTACAAGATGGAGGCTAAAGCTAACAGGACCCGGGCTAAAAGTCTCAGTTTCCATGCAGAAGACATGGACGTACAGAAACAGCATTGTTGTTGTATGTCAGGGTATAGCTATCGTATGGGAAAATGTACAATCAGACTTATGTTGTCTGACCTAGCTCTGTTTGGATGCTTAGTATAAAGAAACATGGACAAGCAGCGCAGAGGTTAGATTAATGTTTTCTCGTTTGTTTTTCAAACTGCGTGTTTCACTTTTACAAGAGAAAAGACTTTGAAAAAGTGGACGCTTTCTCACCTAACGGGTTTGCCTGGGGTTGTTGAGGTGTGAACTTACCCAAATCTAATACAGAACATGTCCGGGCTGCTAAAGTTAGCCTGAACTCTGATATAGTAGCATCTCGGTGCGTACAGTGGATGTTCCACTCCTGAACGGGTCTTTATCTAACGTGACATTAGAAAATATTAGCTAAGTGTTTGCTCCTTGCCCTAGGATGTAACGCTGGGTTAGCTGACTGCTGTCGTTAGTAAGCGATATGCATGCTAATGTTAGCGGGGTCATGTTAGAGCAGACAAACACACTGTTTAATCCATTCCTTAACTCTTTTGCGCTTGTGTCTTTGGTCTTTTGAAAGGAAAATAAACTACCCTCCAAACTCTTTGTGTGCAGAATATCTCTATTATTGCAGCTCCACAGCACAGACCCGCTGTGCTTAGTTATGCTAGCTAAGCTATGATTGGGCACTCACTGTTTGTGGGAGGGGTTTAGCGAACGGCGTTCTAGCACCAGAGGACCAAACAGTAGCTGGTTCTGGTCCTTATGTCACTGCCAAATGGGGCTCGCTCACAGGTTTGGCTTGTAATCAGGGGGCTCAGTCTCACACTACAATCAGCCGTCAGTGTGTTTCAGTGGTTTCACTTCATTTTCCTTAATTAGAGCATTCTAACTATCTTTCTTTCTTTGCTTTGCTCTCTCTCTCGTTGTCCAGTCTCCAGTCAGTCCCAGCATGGAAGTAAGTCCCGCCACTTTTATCAATAATGGGTTGTGTATCTCTGAGGAGCTGACATGCACTGTACTTGTGTCAAAACGTGTGTCGCCTTTATGCTTCTGATTATTTAACCCATGGAATTTTAAATCTGATGTTTATTTCCTCCACTTTAATTCATTGCATTGCCCATCGGTCTGTTAGATTATTGTTGTTTTTAACATAACCATGAATCTATTAGATGCTTTATTCAATGTCCTGACACTTCTTTTGGATGGTCCGCAACTCAGTAAAACTCCAAACTAAAGAGGTAAGATAGATTGTTCAAGGACAATTTGGGGTTTAGGGCCCCTGAGAACAGACGTGAACCAAGCGGCAACCTCCGGGGCTGAAAAATGAAGCCAATACTCAAGTGCAGTTCCTCGAATGGCTTAAAGTTACACATAATTATGGGCGTGGCTGCTTTGAGTGACAGGTGGGTGCCCTCCCAGGTGGTGGTTCAGCAAACAGGCCTCATTCGGCACAACGGCTTCTTCAGAAACCTGTGGGTGACGCCACGTACCCTACGTCCATGTTTTACAGTCTATGATATGAACCTCAAAATGTCACCACTTGACTTGTAATCACCAAAAACTGATTGTTTCTCAGGTAACCAACCACCCGTTCTAAGCATTAGTAATGATGCAAGTTGCTTGTAAATGACTCGTCCCCTTTAAATGTAGTTTTTTGGTTGAACATGTCCAATGATGTCACGGCCGCTCCTCCACACTGGTCACCTGGTCTTTGTCTCCACCTGTCCTCGCAGCAGAAGAACCAATTGGATTACTTCCCTGGTAGAGAGCGCCGCTCCAGCTCCCAGTCGTACGTCGGCCGTCCCATCGAACTGGACAAGATCTTACTGTCGAAGGTCAAAGTTCCTCACACCTTCCTGATCCACTCGTACACCCGGCCCACCGTCTGCCAGCACTGCAAGAAGCTGCTGAAAGGCCTCTTCAGACAGGGCCTGCAGTGCAAAGGTGAGCATCTTTTTAAACTTTTACCCATCTGGTAAACCACCCTACTACTCTGAAGCCTTTGTAGCGCCACCTGGACGCTGCAGTGCGCACAGCAGCCGCAATATGAACGTGTTGGACAGAACGAACAACATCCCGATAGTTTAATCTTTTCTTACTGTGCGTTGACACCGGACGCAAATGACAAGAATAAATCGCGCTAGTCGCGTTAAGTTGGACGCTTGAACATTTTGAGTTTATTCGCTTAATTCGCGCGTGAAATCCGCTCCCTTTGCGTGTACATTCACTACACACAGATGCGAATTCGCGTCATGGGAGGGTCTTAGCGGTGAGCCGGTCCCATTGAATAAAGAACGTCCAGGACGGGCTGCGTCCTTTTTCTTCTCAGGTGACAGCACCAGATTAAGGTTTGGACCTGGCGGTGGTTGAAGACAGATTGTCTCATAGCTGAAAGAAACCAACACTGACTTTTGACAAGAGCTCTTGAAGTCGTGTGTTCATCCTTCCACCTCAGTGTGCACCCTCAGAGCTTTCCTGGTGGTATAAAAGCGTTGCACATTCTCTTGCTGTGTCGAATGCCGCACTGTAACCTGCTGTGAACCTCACGGCCGCTCTCCTTCCCCGTCTCTCCCGCAGATTGTAAATTTAACTGTCACAAACGATGTGCTCCTAAAGTGCCAAACAACTGCCTGGGAGAGGTTTCTAAAAATGGAGGCAAGTGTCAACACACACCCACACACACATGCCTGACTGTAGCTATGCTATATATGAGGACCCACATTGACTTTAACCATCACAACTGCATTCATGAAGCTAAACTAAATTCTAACCTCCGCACTACAACTAAGACCTAATGTCCTCACTACCTTCGGCTGTGTCTTTGCTCCGTAGAGCTCCTGAGCCCCGGAGCGGAGTCAGACGTCGTCATGGGTTGCCTCGACGACCACGACGTCGACAGAGGTGGCGGCCTGTTGGACGACATGGATGAAGCGCTGACGTCGGAGGGGGGTCTCCTGCTGGAGGTGGGGCCCAGCGACCTCTGCGACCTGCACGACCCCGACCTGGACGAGTCCAACCGGGCCATCAGGTACAGAAACGCACGCACACACACACAGACTCAGAAACACACACACACACACGCAGATGTGAGGTTGTGCTTTGTCCCGCCCCCTGCAGCCCGTCGACCAGTAACAACATCCCTCTGATGCGAGTCGTTCAGTCCGTCAAACACACAAAGAGGAAGAGCAGCACCGTGATGAAGGAGGGCTGGATGGTCCACTACACCAGCAAGGACACTCTGGTACTGTCTGCCTGCTTACCTGCCTGCCTGCGGATTTACCTGTTTGTTTATCTGTCTTGGCAACCTGATTGGTGGAAAACTAGATGTGTTTTTACTAAAGGCGAGCCCCGTTTATTTGCATAGGGCAACTCTGTTATTTGTATATCACAATTCAAAGTGCTTTACCTAAAAGCAGCACAAGACGACATTTAAATACTCTCAAAAGGAGTTCAATAGAAAATAAAAACAAGGTAAAACAGGAGAGTCAAAGTTACGGTGCAGCGTAAGAAATGAATCATTGTTCGATTTGCTAGAAACGTCTTCAGCCTTGATTTAAACCAGCTGAGAGTTTGTTCCAGATACGTGGAGCAATAAAACTGAGCGCTGCCCCTCCGGGTTTAGTTTTGACTCCGGGGACAGAAAATAAAGAAAATACAGGACATCAAAAGTATTCACTATTATATAAAACTTCATACACAGTTGTTTTGATAAGATTTCGAGCCACAACACGACAAGGTAACCTTGAGATTAATACGCCTAAATACGTCTTGGCGACTCAAGCGGCTCGCTGGAGAAGATCCGATCATCCCTGTCCGTTATAGCAGGTGGATGAACTACGTGTCGCAGGAGCGAAGACGCTGTAGGTCTGCTGAGATTCGTCTAGTCTGCCGCCCACACAGATCACCAGGTGGTCCGGTCCTTCATCACGCAGGCAGTCAGACTGCGCCCCGTCCCCGGCCGCAGACGGCCTGCAGCTCCTTTGTGTTCCCATTTCACTGCTGACTGTGGCGGAGGCGCTGCTATTTCACTATGCTCTATTTGAAAAGGGACCTCTACTTATCATTTCCATTTTGTGCCACTTTCTACCTCCACATCTCAGAGGGAAATCTTGTACTTGTGCTTTTTCCTTCACTACATGTGTTTTAGGTTTTGAACGCAGGACTTTTCCTTGTAGGGGAGCATTTTCACAGTGTTTTTATTAGTACTTTTACTGAAGTTCAGGGTCTGAATTCTTCCTCCACCTCTGCACGATAGAGTTGAAACTCCTGCCGAGGGAATTCTCGGCGTCACTGGCTTTGCGCGAGTTTGCCGTATGACGCCGCAGGTTTAGGAGCCGACGGGGCCCCAAACGGGGGCCACATCCGCCCGTTCAGTATGAGATGGTGAGAAGCAGGACAGCGAGTCCCAGAGTTCAGCTCACGTCACTGCAGATGTTTCACTACTAGAACCGAGAAAGTGCTGCGGCTCCGATTGTTTGATCGCTTGTTAAGGAATCACAGATTTAAAGATATAAAGAAATAGAATATTAGGATGTTTAAAGAAATAACTGAAGATCATTATGGGCCCGAGTTACAGCCATTACCACAAACATCACGGGTCATTTCTAACATGCTTCTTGCAGTGATTTTAGTTAGTTAAACCTCAAACAACTTGGCTTGTTTTTAGTTCAAATACTATTTATTTTTTATTTAATTTATTTAAGAAGAAAAAGGGGACAATGCATATTAATGAACATTAAATGATGTAAATATGCCAGATTATGGCCTAGGCTAGTTCCCATCTGCAGACCCCCTGGCAGGTCGATGTTACACAAAAAAAAGAAAGACTTTGGATACTACAAAGTCAAAATGAGTACAGACACTAGAAGAGCAACAAGTTAATAAAAAAAAGAAGGGATAAAACATGATTAAAATTACATCTGTGTTGCACTGAATCTAAGAAGGATACTAGGATAAATGTATGTAATTACTGTCTGTGGACACGCTGGGTTCACAGCATTTGAAGTCCACTTTGGCCGGTTCTGTTATTTTATTTATTTCATCTTATTGGCTCTTGTTTTCTTTTCCTCATACGTCGGCGAGAAGAGACCCGTTGTTACAAAGAAATCAAATTAATGATGATTAAATTGGTAACATTAATAGACAGAAAAATGTTTTGATTTTATGGACACCTCTTCTGCCACTTCTTTCCTCTCTGTTTTTGTCTCCCCTCGCCCGCCGTCGCATCTTAACGCACCGGTTCTTCTGTCCTCCCCTCCACCTCTGTGTTTCAGAGGAAGAGACATTACTGGCGCCTGGACAGTAAATGCATCACGTTGTTCCAGAACGACACAGGAAGTAAATACTACAAGGTAAGGCGAGCGCCGCCGCCGTCTCCTCCATCACAGGTTTCGGGGGGAATAAGTTAAAGGACAGTTCTTGAGTTTTTGCTCATTTCTTACATTTTCCTCCCTCTTGTGTAACACTCTCTTAAGGCATCAGTACGCTACAGATGCAACTGCCTTCGCACGGCTGCAAGTTTAGAAATTGCTGGTTTATTTTAAGACAGCAGGAAACGCTCACCGTCCTTTCAGTTTCCTGCATGTAGGTTTAAGAAATGCACGAATCTTCGCACGTCTTCCTCAGACTGATTCATCTCGGAAGTGAGCAGAAAAACCTAGAGCGGATTTGGCAACACTTTATTTGGATAGTGATGTATTTTTATAGAGTAACTGTAACACTTTTCTCCTCGTCTAGAGATGTTTAACAGTATGTGTGACAGTTCATGACCACACCCTCGCCACAATCTTTTCCGAGCCTATATAGGGTGGCCGTTTCCATGACAGCAGAAAGGAGGACTCTTAGCGAGGCGAGAATAACTGCACAGGACTCTGGTGAACTCGCAGCCACAATGTGCTCGTGACAGCGTTTGGGCCATCATGTCGCTGGTGTCCTGATGCAGAGACTCTGAAACAGCCTCCTCTGTTCATCGCAGACAGGCTGACGTAGAGCTGAGTGCAACAGAAGAGGCACAACAGGGTTCGTTCACAGCGTTTGGGTTTGTTCAAGACGTCGTGACGTCTGTTTCAAAAAGGTCTTGCACAGTGCCGGAACGCATGGCACTTCTGGACTTCTGGAAATTACAGAAATAAATGAATAAATACACGTTTCAGCTCTTAAAGAAGCAGCGTCTCTGCTGCTTTCTGCTATAAACACGGGCTCTTCTGTCCGTCGCGGATTAAACAAGGTCTGACGTTTCGGCGCGTTGACGTGAGGATGTGACGTAGCCTGTAGCAGCGCGTGGGGGCTCGTTCACGTCTTTAACCAATGATATGTCAGATATTTATCAGACTCGGCTTTCAGCCAATCATGTGTTTGAGCGGAGATCTCACGGCATCAGACGCCACGCTGCTGCGTCCCAACAGAGACTCTAGAGCGGCGTCTTTTAGGCCGATTCAGGGCGACTCCAACACGGAGGACAGATTAGCGTCCGGCTCGCCGCACAGGGGGCTTACAGTCCGGACTGTCCTGCCAAAATCTGGACTTATGGCCCCCTGAGCCTAACTTTAACCAAACCTAGAAAACAGTTTTCTTTGTGAAACAGTTGAGTTGTTGAATTTGAAATGTGATCTGTAGGTTTTTATCCAAATAAAGTGTATCCGCGGACTTTGGCTTCACAATAAATGATGTTATGTGTCAATCCTAACAGATCTAAACTACATGTCCACAGGTACAAGTTTACCGGTTGACTTAATGTTGCTACGGCTGTCAGTCGTTCTGTTCTTCAACTGCACATATTCAGTAAACGGTGATAACGGTGGCAGATTTATCATCGGAATTCCTGGTAACTTTTAAAACAATTGGTCCTTGAGTTCAGACAGAAGTAATCTAAAGCACATTCTCCTTTCTAGCCAATGACTTTGATTTTTGTCGGCTGAAAAGACAACTGTCGCTAGCAGAGTTGATCAGCTGTTGGCAGCTAGCTCTTTGACTTCCTGAGCTGGTTGGTCTCCCCGGCTGACCAGTTTTACAACAAGAAACCTGCAAAAGGGTCTTCTACATATGCACTTGATGGTTACATACAGGATGTAATGCAAACGCAGCAGTGTGTAATGATGCAAAGAAAAAAAGACTGAAGCTAAAGCTAACAGGTCGCAGGTAAAACGTCCATGTAGGAGACAGGGAAATAACAGAGCAGTACTGCTCTTGTATTACAGGGTAAAGCTAGTCAGCCCTAGCTTAGATGAATTACTGTAAGAATACACAGGTTACTTGGACGAGCAACACAGAAGTTAGATTTCAGCTTAATTGTTGGTATTTCCAAACAAAATATTTCATTTATACACGAGATAAGGCTTTGAGGAAGAGGGCGACCACAGTTAAGCAAAGGCAAACGTCCACAAATCCACTAAAGAGCGGACATTTGGCGGTGTTGGTAGGTGGGAAGACGGTGCATGATTATGTCCCGCACACTATCCCCATACAGGCAAAGAGAAGACCAGACAACTGGACCTTTTTTAGAAAATGGGGAAAATGAAACCAATTAACGCAGACACTCGTCTCTGTGTTGCTGTTTTGTTTGCATGTATACTTTTGCAGCTCAGTTTTTTAGTACAGTACAATACTCAACCCTTTCTGAGAGAGCACAGGTATTTTTTCTTCATCCTAAGTCCCTCTTGTCTCTGCAGGAGGTCCCCCTGTCAGAGATCTTGTCTCTGGAACCGGCTCAGACCTTCTCTCTGCTCCCAGATGGAGCCAATCTTCACTGCTTTGAAATCGCCACAGCGTCGCTGGTTTACTATGTCGGAGAGAACCTGCAGAGAGCTGAATCATCTGTGACTGGCAGCAGCGTTCTGGTAAATAATATGACGTATGGATCGATAGATACTTTAATTATCCATGGGGGGGAATCTCGCATGTCACAGCAGCAGTACAGGAACGAACCACACGAAAAGCACAAAAACATCATACACAAGTACTAACTAACTCAAAAAGTATGAATTTTAGTAGTTTAGCCAAGTGTGCAAAATGCATGTTATTATAAGTTCAGAGTTACAAAGATGTATTGTGCCAGAAGTTACGGAAAACGTAATTATAAGCCCAATTAGTGAGTCCAATAAGACCCCAGCAGCTCTCCAGTCCACTGAAGAGTGGGGATGAGTTACAGTTTGATGACCAACGGCAGGAAAGATCTCCTGCTGCTCGGTGGAACACCGCGGGGGTTTGAGTCTTTGGCCGAAGACGCTCCTCTTCCCGACTAGCATGTCGTGGAGGGGGGAGGGAGCTACAGTAGCTCTATCTCCTGCAGACAACCGTCTGTGTCCGTAACCCTGCGCTGTGTCAAGATCTCTATGTTCTGCCGCTCGCCTGGAGCTGCTCGACCCACTGAGCAGGTGCAATGTGAAGCAAAGTGTGGCCCCATTCATTTTCCACGGGGACTCAAGTAAATCACTGAAAAATTGTTTTACTGACTATGTTTACTGACTGGTTCCAGGTCAGCGGGGTGGGGCAGGATGTGGCTCGGATGTGGGAGATGGCCATCCAGCATGCTCTGATGCCGGCCGTCTCTACGGGAGTCTCCCACAGCTCTCACCGCGGCGGACACAGTGAGACACCATCACAGAACCATAAATCTGGTTCTTTGTGTGATTATTTATCATTTCTATTTTTTCAGATTTTAATTGTGTGTTCATATAAAAATTTTTTTAAAGGTTTTTGTCCTATCTTTTGGAGATAAAGCTTAGTGGCACTAACACCGTTGACCACCAGATTGCATTGGACGTCAAATCGCATCAAATTTAACTTTTACACATGAAATTGTATCGTGGGTCGATACGAGCAAACTGCTTTGTTGATCCCACTTTGTTTTGATAGGTTGGAAAAATGAGTAGGGGTCTTAGGCTAAACATTAAACTAGTTTCAGTCCAACGTGTGAAGTTGTAACTTGGGTGTCTCATTTAAAACCTTCTCATTGCAGTCAAAGTAAGAAAGAACATTCCTATAATCCACGAAGTGCCACAAGGCTCCATTCTGGATCCTCTACTTTTCAGTCTTTGTGCGGTACAATGAGGGGTCATCACTGATGAGCACAACATTAATATTAGTTGCAATGCAGATGACACCCAGCTCTCTAGCTGTTGATCCCGATGACCAGAGCCCCCTGCATCTGCATTTTGGACATCTTCGTGTGGCTGTATCTTTTGAAACGATAGAGTTTTACGTACATCTGTTGCGTGTCCGAGCCTGTGCGACCTACGGTTACTATTAACACCGACCTCTGCGGAGACAGTTGCAACACGGACCTTTACGTGCATCTTCGGGAAATTACAATTTCAGTAAAAACCCATGTTGTGCAGCTAAACCTTTTTCAAACCCACAGAATCGTATTTTATCATTCTAGTGAAGATTCCTGAGTTTAAGCATACCAAATATGTCAGGCAGAATGTTTGGTAATAAAATAATAATTCCAAGATGTCTAAAAACTTTACATTTGATGGAATGGTGCAACAGTCAAAATCAAGGAGTCTTAGGTTTGAATATTTTACGCTGTTGAAACATCATAAAGCTTTAATGAGAGCTGGAACAACATGGTACACAATATATGCATCATGATACTGTCAGAGCAGCATGATTTTTCCAGCCTTTGAGCTGCTTAAGGGGAAATAAAAGGCGAAAACTGTCTGTTAAGAGGTTAAAGACACTGCTCTGTCTGCTCCCTAACTTTAATATGAACACAGGGCATGCTTCACTTTCACGCCGGCCGTCAGTATGACAGAGAATCTATTAGGAATGGAACTGGACAAATGTAATGTCACTCTAGCATTATCCCACGTGTGAAAGGACATTTCCAGCTCAGGTATTAATGTTCACGCTGCTGCTGAATTCTCCCGCAGACTCTCAGAGCCCCTCAGGGCCGTCGACACCCACACGAAACCCATCAGAGATATTTCAGACCTTCACCGACGTCAAACTGATCATGACTAACACTTCGCTGCGGTCTCGGTTGCTTCTCTGACTGTGCATTCACCTGTGGGGAAAGTACACTAAAATAATACTGTCTCAACCGCCAGAAGGCTTCAGATTTATAACATTTATTATTAACACGCAGAGCAAATATGTTATTTAGACAGAGTAAATACACAGGTTAATATACTTTAACAGAAGCTACCGGCAACGACATTGTCACGCAAAACCGTTTTTTAGTTTAATTAATTTGCACTAGTTTTTTGTTGTAAAATAAGATGTGTGTGTGTGTGTTTGGAGTTGGATTTCAATTCTTAATGTCATCGATTGTTGTCATTGATTATCTGTGTTTTTAATTTTTTCCTTAATGATGATTAACTCTGATTGTGTTTGTGTCTCATCAACAGAGGAAATTTCCATCAGTATTTCTGTCTCCAACTGCCAGATCCAGGAGAACGTGGTGAGAAAAACACACACACACTAACACACACACACACGCAGGTGTAGTGGCGTGCAGGTATACGGCATATACCCACCTGCGTGGGGATTTACCTGCCGAATTTGCCGGTGATACGTACTGCTGTTGTTGATGCAAAGCAAGGCTGATCGTCCACGTAACCTGTGGCGTTTACTGCAAACATGCAGACTTCTGTTCCCTGACTTTTGCCTTTAAGGCAGTGCCTTCCTCCCAGGCAACAGAAGTACCAACATAAAATGGCACCAAGCCTGAGGTAATACACTGTCGTGAGGACAAACTCAAGTATTCCAATAATTTTAAAGTAAAAGCAGAAATACCACAGTGTAAAAATACTCAAATGATTAGCAAAATGTATTAGTGCAGAGGGTCTATCAGTGTTATACTATTATATTATTGATGTATTAATATGTAAGCGGTACTTTGATGTTGTCGTTGGTCACGGTGGAGCTAATTTTAACTACTTCATATACTTTTGGTGCTTTTAACTGATTTCTGTAAATGTGAAAGTAACTATAATTAAATGTAGTGAAGTGAAAGGTACAATATTTCTCCCTGAAATGTAGTGAAGTAGAAGAAAATCAAGTAAAGCACAAATACCTCACAATGTTACTTAAGTACCATACTGGAGTAAATGTACTTAGTTACTTCCCACCACTGCTTCCCGTACTGTCTTCCCTCAGGGAGCTAAAGTAGCGGCTGATCGGGCGCACAGCTACAAATGTGAAGCAAACAAAGTGAGTTAATTAAACTTTGTCAACGAGAAAAAAACAGTCTGACGGCGACGACACAGATGCAGTGGGAAGGAGACGTGATGAATGTAACATAAGTGGGCATAGGGGAGGGAGATGCCTCAGTATAAACACCTGTTTCACCTGCGCTCAGACGGATGTGATCGTCTGAGAACGCAAGCTGCAGTCTGGCAAAAGGGTTTAATATTCTAAAACATCAGATTGTACGGATATTGAAGACACTCCTGAAAAGGAACTTTTTTGAGTTGGTATATTGTGCACAATCACTTTAATGTGCAGTCAGTCAGTTACAGTCTACAGTTGTCATTGTGACTGCAGTCATATCACCCTCGTGGTTCGTTTAGTATTGTGTCGGTGTGGCCAGCGCAGCACCTGAGCCGCAGTATCCCGAGTAATTCTGAAGTATGTAGCGAGGTGGACAGTCGGGTGGTTGAGGTCGGGGGGAGTGGACGGGCCTGCGGAGTGTAGCCCGATAACGATAACGAGAGATCAGCCGATAGCTCTGTTCCTCACACAACCCACAACATAAACGAACATTCTTGACAAGGTTCCCTTTGTTTACTGGGGGATCTTACGTTTTAAAATAAACTTGTCTCTGCTGTCTGGTGGACAAACTCTAGAATACGGACACTGTTTCAAAACATGTGTTTGGCGTTTCTGTACTTCGATTTCTTGTGTATTTTATCGACGATCGATCGATGTACCTGGACTGAGCTACCAAAAGGTTGGTTCAGGTTTCGGTTCTTCCTTTACCCCCTTCGTCGCCCCCCTCGAGACGACGATAAACGTCTCAGCCCCACATCCTGTTTGTACCGTTTGTGTATCTCCCCGCGCGTTCTCCCCATTTGCATGTGAAGACTTCGAGGACACGTCAGAGTTTGCCGGCGTGTATCGAACGCTCTGTGCATTTACATCAGAAAGGTTTTACGTAAGGCTCAAAATGTCTGCAAACTCTATTCATGCAAATGTAGCTGCAGAGAACGCCGAGTCCCATTTCCATGCAGACGTGCACCTCGCCGTCTCCAAGGTGAGCACGTCTTCGAGCACCTCAAATGGAGATTACTGTGATTACTCACTCAGCCAAACGGTTTCCATAGCGACGCATGGTAATTAGGCAGCGAGGCTCAGGGAAAGGGGAGGAGGTTTATAATATTGTATTTCTGTCCTCTTTGCTCGAGGTGTGATATTAGGCTGTCAGCTAACAGGGGAGAAAAGGGAGACGTGATTGCAGACAAGGAGAAAATATTTTGCAGTCTTGGTGTCAAAGCTGTGGCGGATCACTGACGCCGTGCAGTCACACTCGCACGGTGGGCTCTGCCGTGCAAAACGCTCCCTGAAACACTCCCCCCACCAGGTGATCCATTGATGCAATTCAAACTTTTTTTGTTGATCCCGCTTTCTGTCGACCGGCCTCGCTTTCCTCTGCTTCCCTTACAGCAGGTTTTCATCACCTTTCAGAACATTAACATTTAAGAGCTTGTGAGCTTCTGGCTTTCGGTGCATCATTAAAACCGAGACGATTTCAAATCCAAGGAGGCCCTTAGGGTCTCAGAGTGGCGTTACATCAAGCCGTCTCTTTGTTTTGCAGTTTGCTCCACCGCTTCTTGATTGTGGTATAATCGCCTTTCGCCGTCTTGATCGTTTCCCACGTGTGTTTGTTGCCAATTCCCTTCTGTCACGTCCTCTGGAGCGCAGCTGATTGCTGCTCCCACCTTCTCCCCAAAATCCTCATCAGGGCTGCGGCGTCCCAGTTTGTCCAACATGCACTTATTTTCCCTTGTTAAAGAGATTTTAGGAAAAAATGCTTCGGTTGCTTCGTTCTGCGTGACATAAGGAGATTGTTATCCGTCTCATGTGGGACCCCGTGGCCCCGCCCCTCTGGCACACGTCCATGTCAGATGCGTGGAGCTTGGCCACTCAGATTTTGGACTTCACTCCATCCCGGAGGACTGCCCAAGGCCTCTACAGAGGCCGTCACACAAAAACAGACTTAAGAGCGGACCTTGTTCTGGCCGGATGGTTCGGTCCCCCTGGGCGGTGCAGTTTGCTCCCTTAGCTGCGAGGGCTGATGGAGGCGGCTTAGTGATAGTCTGCATTTGACTCTTTACTTGCAACACGTGGGACGACTGGTGTGACCTTACACTCAGAGTGGCTCTTCTGTTTTTCAGGATATCAACTCGGTGTATCAGATCTTCCCGGACGAGGTTCTCGGCTCAGGACAGTTTGGCATCGTCTATGGAGGTAAAGGCCACGGGGTGGCGAGAGGAACGTGCCACCATTAAACACAGTGATGGACGCATGTAGCATCATTCAATTATTCAGCAGGTAGAACATTTCAACCTGTAGTAACTGACTGTTTTGGCCACTAGGAGGCAGCCAAAGCACTTTGAGAAAAAGCCATATAATATTTAGAAAATAAAGTTTAAAATGTGCAAGAAGTGGTAATATTTTAGGAGTTCCCCCAACAATCACAATATTTGGAGAATAAACTTGTGATATTTGGAAGTAGTTTCGTGTGACTTTTTTTTCCCTCTAAATATTCTTGATTCTCAAAGTCTTGGATCCCCCCCCCCTCCCCCACCAGGATGAATTTCTCTGCCTTTAATGTCAGAATTTCTAATATATAAAAAAAATAAATAAATCAATGACTGACCCCCCCAGAAGTTTGTGTTGCAGGAGACGCATCCATTCAGCCGTTTGCAGGCTCAAAGTGTCCAAACAACCTTCGATTTAATGTCTAAAAGTAGAAAGTAGAAAAACGTAAACAGAGGTGAAAGGAAACGTTCACTTTAACATCACACTTCAGAGAATCCTGTCCAGTTTTCACCTTGACGTGAAGTGGAGATCATACTGTAACTGCCAGCGGTGGAAGAAGTATTCAGATCCTTTACTGCAGTAAAAGTACTAACACCACACTGTGAAAGTACTCCTCCACAAGTAAAAGTCCTGCTTACTTGAGTAAAAGTATGTGAGTATAATCAGCAAACTGTAGGTAAAAGTCCTCGGTACTGCAGTATAATCAGCAGCGTGTAGTTACAGTACTGCAGTATAATCAGCAGCGTGTAGTTACAGTACTGCAGTATAATCAGCAGCGTGTAGTTACAGTACTGCAGTATAATCAGCAGCGTGTAGCTACAGTACTGCAGTAACAGTATAATCAGCAGCGTGTAGTTACAGTACTGCAGTATAATCAGCAGCGTGTAGCTACAGTACTGCAGTATAATCAGCAGTGTGTAGCTACAGTACTGCAGTATAATCAGCAGCGTGTAGTTACAGTACTGCAGTAACAGTATAATCAGCAGCGTGTAGTTACAGTACTGCAGTAACAGTATAATCAGCAGCGTGTAGTTACAGTACTGCAGTTTAATCAGCAGCGTGTAGTTACAGTACTGCGGTATAATC
>CM022480.1:26733327-26749322 GCA_011952105.1 Coreoperca whiteheadi
GGGGTTGGGGGGGGGGGGGGAGGGGGGAAGGGGGGGGGGGGGGGGGGGGGGGGGGGGGGTGCGGGGGGGGGGGGGGAACACAGGGGTAACGGCAGGGCAGGTGGGAGTGACCGGATCTGACGGGACGGGACGGGAGAACTAGCGCACAGCAGGTGAATAAAACAAGGACATGGAAAACGCGAGGCTAGGGTGAGACTGAAAACTATTTTAAAACTCGGGAGGCATCTTGACAGTGAATGCAGCACAGAAACGGTCACAGCTGTTTCCAATCACCGGGCTTCGTGACACTAGGAGGTGACGCAAACAGAAAGACATCCAGATATATATATATACGTATAGGGAAGAGGGGAAACGGGAACATACAAACAAACAAAAACAGACACAGACAGTCCATTAGCTGTCAGTGTAACTATTAGCAGCTCCTCTCCAGAAATAGCTGTTTGTGTCAGACAGATAACAGTTCGCTCTAATGATGCTTCAGGCCGGCTGTTGGGCTCAGGATCCCTCACACGCTTTACTTTCCCTGTATCATCTGCAGAGCCAGCTACTCCTGCTAGTATCAGGAACGCAAAACAAAACGCTAATGCCTCAAAGAGCTAGTTGGGAAGCGCTGCATTAACGTTGGGGAGCAAGCGAGCTAAGTGAGTCAGCGGTTTTCAAGTCACACAGAAGTAAAACATCAGCTATTCAAAACATTTTAAGGAGTATGACATTCGGTGGAAGCCTTTCCTCGGCCTCCCCCCAGAGTCCGATGAGAAGATGGATATCAGTTTCATCTCTGTGTGTCCGGTGGGCAGCTGGGTCCAGGACGTGTTTAGCCTAGCTTAGCATAAAGACTGGAAGCAGGGGGAAACTGCTAGCCTTGCTCAAAAGAGAAAAGAAAGACATTGGAAAATATACTGTAAGTCATTTTCAGCAACAGTGATCACAAAAAGCCATTATCAATAATGTAGGAAGGTTATGCGAATGTTAGCTAGCCAAGCTAATGTTTATTTTTGTGCACCTACCATTTCCAAATTGTATTCTGACTCGTCAAAGCTACTTTTATTGATTTCCAACCCCAAAAGCACAGACTTCCGTTGATAATGAGCTAAAATTTGTTAGCTAGAGAGCTAACATTGTCTAGTTGGCACATTAGCTTGCTAGCTAACCAGCAACCGGAGGCTGTACTAAATGACTAGTCCAAAATGTAGTAAAATACGCTTGTTCTCCGTCTCCCCTAGTCAGATGAGAAGATGGATAGTAGTGTCATCTCCGTTGGTCCTGTGAATAGATGGGTCCAGGACATGTTTGGCCTGGCTTAGCACAAAAGAAAGAAGGGGACAAATCGAAAATAACACATAACACAGAACCAAAACAACATAAAATCAATGATCAATAAAAAGGCTGGGACAGCTACGTCTGATTGGTGAAACGGAGTCATGTGGTAGATGCATTGACGGCGTCTGTCTGGCAAAAATAAAGCGTAAAACATGTAGAATAAATGTAAAAAACAAAGTAACGAGTCGAGTGCAGCCCGATGCAGCGGAGTGAGAGTAGTACGGTGCAGTAAAACTACTCTTAGTAAGTACATATTTTTCAAAGAGTTACAAAGTAAGTGTAACGGAGTAAATGTACCTCGTCACTACCCACCTCTGAGACGCACACACTCTCACTCCCTGTCGCTTTTGCATATCTTGCCTTTAACGCACCTTTCCGATTGTATTTAGTGTGAAACGCTGCCCCACCTTGATGACTCGGCTCGTGCTGATTTCTCTGCCTCCGGCGTGCGTTTCGGAACAACGTTACGGGTCTCTGCGATGCTCTGTCCGCTACCTCCGCTCTGTTTTTATTGTTGCTTCGCGCTCAAATGCGCTTTTTTTAATACTCAAACATCTCCGCGTCTTTTTGAGTGGCGTAATAATCTCGCGACACAACGAATCGTTAATGAAATTCGTTGCCAACTCTTTTAATAATCGATTTTTATCGATTCGTTGTTGCAGTTGTGAAATACATATACTGTATAGGTCTCCGGTACATACATACATACAGCTCTCCTAGTCACAGCAATTATAATCCAAACGTTTGGGCCAGACCTGCATAAATTGGCGCATTATGTAAATTAGTAAACTATGATGATTAACAGGATATTAAAGCAGAACAAACATACTTGTGTTGCACAAAATTACGTTTGTCATACTTTTAATTTTTGCTTTTTTTTGTAGGGAATTACCTGCTAAAGTTTCCTCTTCTGTCCTCTAACAATTATCCAAATAATTCGGTTGTAGCCAAGACATTAGGTCCGTTTAAGAGGTCAAAAATCAGAGCTCTTAAGAACGAAAGCCAGTCAATGTCACGTGAGGTTTATCTCCAAGCAAACACGCTGGGCGCTGGTTTCAGGTGAAGCTGTGTGACTTTGGTTTCGCTCGGATCATCGGCGAGAAGTCGTTCAGGCGCTCGGTGGTCGGCACGCCGGCGTATCTCGCTCCCGAGGTCCTGAGGAACAAAGGCTACAACCGCTCTCTGGACATGTGGTCGGTGGGAGTCATCATCTACGTCAGGTAGGAAACTCAAGTGACGGATGATTCAGCATAAAATATATACGAACTGAAGCTTTAATGCTCCGTCTCTATTTAGCTTACCTTCTTTTTCAAATTTCTTCCTCGCTATTCTTTCTTTCTTTCTCTTTCCCTGTCAAATCTGTAATATAATTTCTGCATTTTATATAAAACTCACCCGCTTTCGTTCGCCCTGCAGTCTCAGTGGGACGTTCCCTTTCAACGAAGACGAAGACATCAACGATCAGATCCAGAACGCTGCCTTCATGTACCCTCCTCATCCCTGGAAGAAAGTTTCCCAGGAAGGTATGTCAGTAACTCACACCAGAGACAAATAATTCTGTCATTTATCCATATAATACTCACGTCCTGCAGCCCTGTTTAAAAAAAAAACAGTTCGGTGGGAAAACAAAACATTTTAATTCGAGTTTGGGTGGTTGGTAAATCTTCAACGAGAGCTGGAATCCCTGAAGACACATTTTCTTAAAAGTAGAGTAGCCAAACTTGACAAACATTGTCGTCTATGCTATCGTCCTCCCTCTCCCCCCTTATCCCAGCCAACGTACGACGTCTAAGCAAACAAAGGGCATATTTATCTATCGTTTTTTTAAGATTGCGATTGCCAGCTATCGTGAAGCCATAGATTGACCTCATCCCGGCACTGTTGACATCCGAAAATCCGTCCGAAGATTTCACAGGACGAACACTGCCAGAAGAATAAAATGCTCAGATGAAGGGGGATGAGCGAGAACACCATTATCGGTATCTGTTCAACCAACTAAATTATCGGTATTCGTATCCGTACCGGGGAAGGGGCGTAAGTGGGTGGGGCTTACACCCGAAGTTAGGTTATTCGAAAACTAGTTACAGAACAGCATCAGAGTTGAGGCAACAAAGGCAACAGAGCCATTTGAAGAACACGCTGCTGTATTTACGAGTACAGATATTGACACATTTTGCTCTGATGATACTCATACACGTAAAAGAATACATTACCTGTACCGGATACTCGTTTCAGCCTCATCGAGCTCCATAGTATTTAGCCAGTTTAACAAAGTGATGTAATGATTAGTTGACGTGCTCAAACAACGGGGGAAGTCGCTCTGTTACTGGTCCAGCAGCCAGGTCCAGGAGGCCAGAAACCAAAATGATTTTATCCTCAGCTGTTGGTAACTCAGCCCGTCCAGAAACGAGCTGTTCAATCAAGATGATCATGAACCTGGATGCTGTTATGATCGCGTGAACGGGGATACGGAAGACCAGGTTTCTCCTGTTCCATGCAAACGCCACAATCATGCCCACGCAAACGCAGGGTTGTTTTGTAACGAAAGTATGCATCAGCCTTCCTCTACCAACAAATATAAATATTCATTCCCCACAACGCCATGAGCAAAAACCGAATGCTTTGTTTCACCTTTCTGTGTGAGTGGGTGTGCTCAAACATCAGCGCGGGGTTATTAGTTCTTCCCGCTGCTGCATGATAGCTCCAGCACGTCCTTGAAGTCAGTCCGAGCCCGGCCCCGCTGCTGCGTGACTCACGGCGCTGTCGTCATTGTCTCTAAATGCGGCCGCCGTGTGTGTGTGTGTGTGTGTGTGTGTGTGTGTGTGTGTGTTGGCTGGAATTGTCCTGTTGACTACGAGACAGATTTAAATCAGCCTGACTCACTCCCTCGCTCGGCTCGGCTGGATCCCCGAGAGCGCTCTCAACCTTCCCTCCACCTCCTCATCCAGCCAGACCGACTTCAGCTGCGCTTCAAAGTAAATGCTGCAAAAGGGCGTTTCTGTCAGCCGCAGGAAGATTAAATGTCAGAGAACGAACTCTTAGTGCGTCAACAAGTCTGCGTTTTCAAAGATCGCTGTAAAAGAAGAAAGTTTAAAGGGCTTCTGTTGTAGAACTTTTTCTCTGCCCACGTGCAAACACGATGCGAGTTGTTTAATGGAGACAAAGTTAGGGCACTTGTGAAACTCCACCTTTTGTCATGAGGACAAACATACAATTCTGTTCCAAGATCATAGACTGGATATTAGACATGTATGAAACAGTGAAATGTAGTCTGTCAATGCCTTCGATTGTGTTGCTGTGCTCCTCGGGTGTTGCGTTTAGGAGTAAACACACACAGACTAAAGGGAAACCCTGAATGAGTGAGCGGAGAAACGTGGCAAAGGCGGACGCTCGCACGCAGGTGTGATGCAATGAAGCGATTAGCATCCGGCCAAGGTTCTGCTCAAATTGAAACTGGCATTTTTCCCGGGGGGAGACGTAGCAAGAACCGTAAGAAAAAACGTCCGGGCTGACGGGAGAATCTGAGAGTTGTAGATATTCTGCTCAGAGTTGTTGGGCGGGTGGACGCCGCCATCCTTCGGCCCCATGCTGGGGGGAGAAAAAAAGAAGAAGTGCAGATTGTAGTGGGTCATGTGACTCCCCGAGAAAGAGGAATGAGGGAGGGGAGTTTTTGGAAAGAGCGTTAGACGGACAGATTCAGGGGGTATTCATGTGGTCGTCCATTCATGTGCATAATGCCAAGCGATGGAGGCCCCTGTAGATCTGAGGGGGCCCCGGGGTCCCAGAGCTGTTCAGACCGCTGACCCCTGAAGAAATGTTAACATCATGTTAGCTTTGCTCATTAGCCCCGACTGGCCCGTCACCACAGGGGGGGCCCCCAGCCCTACATCCGCCTCCTCCCTCCCTCTGTTCGACCCTCGCTTTCCCCACTACATTTTCTCGCTCATCACGTCTTCCTTTTCCTTCTGTCCTCCTTTCTCTCTTTCCTCTTTCTTTCCTTCCTTGCAAGCGATCGACCTGATTAACAACCTGCTGCAAGTTAAGATGAGGAAGCGATACAGTGTCGACAAGACCCTCAGTCACCCCTGGTTACAGGTAAGGCATTAATGAAATCGAACATGAATTTTTAAAGCATTTCGTGGGTGTTTCGGAATTTATTTAAACGTTAAAATTTGTGTAAAAGAGAGAAAACAATATAGAGCGAGACAAAGGGGAATGACATCTGGTAAAGGTCTCCTACCAACCTTCAACCAGCAGAGTCACCTGGATAAGCTAAATTAAATGAAAATGACTAACTTCATTACTGCAGAAACAACTAAATAAGTAGCTTAAATACTAGAAGAAAGCCGAGACTAAAAGATTTAACAATGAGAACCTGACTAAAGTAAAGAGCTCAGTAATGATATTTAAACTTAATACAATAAAGACCAAACCGGAGTAGAAAACATAGACTGACCAGTCTCATTTTAAAAGTAACTGGTGTTTGTGTGCGTTTGGATGTTTAATGTGTTTTCTGTTGCCTGGCTGTCGAGAAACATTTCTTTTAAAAAGATGTGTGAACTTACTTGTCTCTCTTCAGCTGTTCCTATCGAATTAATAAACCTTGGAAACAGTACTTTGATGCAAAACTCTCGACGCAGGGTCCTCTTTCTTTCTTTCTTTCTTCTTTTTTAGCTGTTTCTTCTTTCCTATATACGTCCTGTTATCACATGACTGAACTTCCATACCTAGGTCACGCGATGACAGCTGGGCAAACTCCTTCTGGTTGGAAGACCTTGAGATATGGTTGAAAGCTCTGGAAATAGCTACTAAATGGACCTTTTGAGATCATTTGTGAAAATGGCATGTGAGACTGTTGTGCTGCAGGACAGGTCAGGGTGTCACCGAAATCTTTGCGAGTCTTCGTCTGGGGACCATGAATGTCCACGGTGAGTAGCTGTGAAAAAGCTTTTTGCCAGAAACCCTCGTTGTCTCAGCTGCATCGACGGTCTAAGGTGTAGAGGGGTTTGAGTGTTGAACGGACGAAGTCCTCTGCCAGCAGATTTTGGGCTTTAGAAAACGAAATGAACCAGCGGACGCTCGGATGAAGCATCCTCAGTGCGAATAAAATACATTTGAAATAAAAAGAAAACTGGGAGCAGTATGTTTGACGGTGCGTTTGTTTTACTCCGCCAGGACTACCAGATGTGGCTGGACCTGAGGAGCCTGGAGTCCCGGATGAACGAGCGCTACATCACCCACGAGAGCGACGACCTGCGCTGGCACCACCACGCCCAGCTCGGCGGCCTCGACTACCCCACGCACCTGTGCAACGGTCCCCGCGGCGACGGCGGACAGGGAATGGAGCGCTACCAGGAGCAGGCGGAGGAGCTGGAGACCCTCAGCGAGAGGGTCAGCGAGCTCTGAGGGCTGGGGGGGGGGGGCGTGTGAGGAGACACGGGAAACAGCGGCTGTAACAAAACGAAAGGAAGCGCAAAGTTAAAAACGAGTGAGAAGACGATTCAAAGCTAAATCCAAACTTTTCGTAACGTGCGTAACAAAACATCGGCAAAACACCACTTTAAATGTCAGTGACTGCATAATTCACAGCTCATTAAACCAAATAAGGGTCGAACATTATGGAGTTTAAGATGTAAACCTGCCCATTTTCTATGAAAGCGCATTGCATTCACTAAAGGGGGAACAATAGATTCTTGATTTGTTTCGTTATCGCAATTATTTTGTTCCGCGATTAGGAAATCCTTGTTTTTTTCATTCTTTTATATCGTAATTACGAGATCCTTCTTTTGTAATCCCAAACTAAGGGTTCCATTATAACTTTATTTCATAATCTCTTAATTATAAAGAGCTTGTTTCGTAAGAGTCCCGTAACCATTTCTCATAATAATGAGATCCCTGTTCGGTCATCGTAATAATTTGATACCGGAATTAAGAAATCCTTGTGTCTTAATCATTTCTCTCGCAGGGTAAGGGCCTTTTATTTAGGATTCATAAATATTCTATCTCTTGATTATGAGATCCTTGCTTTGTAAGTACGGAGTAAAGATTTCGTCATCATTTTATCGCATGCTTACAGGATCCTTTTTTTCGTAATTACGCGGTGAGAGTCTCGCAATGAATTTATCTATTTGTGCTGGTTGTTACAAATGAAAGGAACAATGCATTTCTGTTTCATCCCTGTTAAATTAACAACCAAATAGATAAAAGTGATCCTACCTCTTAATTGCAAAACAGGTATCTCAGAATCTTGTGAGATCCATATCTCGCAATCCTGAAATTCTGAGTCAATTATGAGACAATACGAGTACTGATGAGACAATTACGAGACCTTTACCTTATAATCCCAAGGTCCATGTTTTATAATTGTAAAACAAGGTTTCATAACTTCCACACATGAATCTTGCCAGATCTCCTAATGATGGAATGCGCAATTAAAAAATAAAATAGATATTTTGGTGATTGCAATGCACTTTCAAAGTTTTCAGCACGAAACCTCCCAGTTTGTGCCTCTCTTGTAATCATCACTTTTCTATATATGAGACTTTGCACTGATGACTACAGTCAAGTTATGGAAACAAGCCACGGCTTTAAATTAAGTTAATTATGAAACAGAGAGCCAGGTCATTATCAAAACTCATGAAGTGTCCAGAATTTTCAGATTCTTCTATCCCTTTGCTTTTGGCTGTCTCAGCCACCGCACAACAAATGCTTAATAATTTATACATTAATCAACAGTGGAAATAGTTGTTAGCTAGAGCTCTAAACCGGTCAAATCCAGTGAGCGACAAAACTAAGAAAAGTGTCATCTTTGTTTCGCATCTTCAGCCATGACAAAAAGTTTTTGGGGGTTTTTTTTGCATGTGAAGTAGAATTATTTAAACCTACACGTGTCTGCTGTTTATAAGATTCAAACTCTGCCGAGGACAGTTGATGTTCCCAAATGTAGTTCCCGATGTTTCCTTTCATAGGGTAGCAATTGAAATGTCAGGGGTTTCATTCCAAAAGGAGATATCCAAAGGTTCAACTGAACCACGAATAAACTGGCCGCGTCCATGAAAAACAATTCACCATGGAGCTACCTTTGTTTTCTAAAAATGGATATGTAGCAGTTTGGAATGAAAATCCTCCGTCGCTTAAAAAAAACAGTGCCAACAAATACCAAAAACCGCAAGACGTAAGCGTGGTCGTTTGTCAGTGTTTTTCCTGCTTGTTTTTCCAAACGCTGTGAGCCCAGTTATGCGACGCTGACAGAAAGGTTTCGATGTTTTCGCATCACCAGGATTTCATTAAATTTCCCAAATCGTCTGGGGCTGTCTGGACCACGGGGAGGCGACAGTAGCAGCTCCCCTTTCAGCGGGCGTTGCCAACTGTGGTTTAACAACAAACCTGTCACTCAGTCCGAAGGCCAGTGAACAGTCACGCTGTCTATTTCTGAGAAAACAGTTTCTAACCGAAAAGGTAACCGAGCGTGGCGTGTCTTTTTTTTTCAGTTCGACAGGAGTTTCCCCTGAATGCTACGTAGCGTCGTCCGTAAACAGTGTGAATGTCAGTTGTATAGCTCCAATACACGCTGTTCTAGCTTTGCACGGGATCGGGATCACGCTGGAAGCTTTTTTGTGGAAGGTGCTGCATCTTTATTCCAAAATACCTTTGAGCGCCACTCAGTCCCCCAAAACACGTCTCTACGGCCGATATCTCCAAAACTCTGCAGCTCACAACAAAACAATCTGGATGGATAAACAGCGCTACAGGCGAGAGGAGGAATATGGAGCTTTCATTTTGGTGTGAACTGTCCCTTTTAAACATCACCTTTAGATAAAGAAATCAGATTACAAGGCTTTTATCGTAGGCAGTTCGTAGATTAGATAATTAAACAGCAGGTGGGCGTCGTGAGAAACCGTTACTCTATTTATTTTTTATAAAGTTAGCTAATGCTAAGCGTGCAAAACCGCTTTTAAACTCGCTGTCTGTTTCCAGTGACACAGCTGTGCTTTACATTAGAGGGGGAAAAAAATCATCATCTTGCCCTACGTTGGTCCACTGTTGCCCTGCTTGCTGATAATAATGCCGCACGAACTGGAAATCAGAGGTCTTATCTTACCTACCAGTTTCTGACTAACAGCCCAGGCACATCAACACTGATAAGTCTGGACTAACAGCAGTCATTAATACACTAGTCATTAGGATCAGTGGATTTGCTCAAAGTGTCAAAGCAGATGGAAAAAAGAGGTATTACCTGAGTCAAACTGGGGTTAACTTTGACATTTTGAGCTCCTACTGTGCCTAATTGCAAACCCCTTTTGACCGTGCTGACCTTCAAGGGAACGGCGAGCCAGAGTCCAACACAGGGGAAGCTATCATATTAGCTGTGTTGTACTGTTGTTCTGCTGGAGGTTAAGCTGCTCCGCAAAAGGGATTTAGGCTGGTTTGGAGTGACTCGTGAAACTGAGAGCATTTGGTTGGGTTTCTCAATTTCAGATCACAGAACGTGACTTCAAAACCTTTTTCCAAATCATTTGGGCACTTAAATTTTCGGGGTTTTTTTCTCTCCTCAATGTTCCTCCTACGATCTTTTCCCACCAGAACACACAGTGGGCGGCTGCAAATTAATTTTAAGCGTGTATAGTTTATTGCCCTTTGTGCTGCGCGGCGGACAGCAATGTTTCGGAGAAGGCCTCCCGTCACGCTCTACGGGGCGACTGTTTACCCGACAAGCAGGGCAAAGTTGAACTGCCCCGTGTTGAACTCCTCCCGTACAGAGACAAAGTAGAACAGCATGTATCGGGGTTTTTTTATTATTATCACACTGCCACAGAGCTGAAAAATAAGGGCTGTTTCTCTGACGCCTTCATTGCCTTGTCTTCGTCGTGCCTCTCTCTCACCGGTCGCTGCTTGTGTCTTCTCTGAAACTGACATTTCAGCTTCACCTGGAACAGAAATGTCCCGTATGTTTCTCTGTACGGAGGTCACTTATCGAGCATTTGTTGAAATACGTGTTTGGTAATTGTGTGTACAAATGTTCCAACGGTGGTGTGTGTGTGTTATCTATTGCAAAGAAACTGTAGATGACTGAAAGTACAGGATCTCTGGGTGTTCAGCCATGCAGCTACAGTCTGCTACCGAAGGCGTATACATGAAGTAAGAACTTTTAAAAGGCAAGGTGAGGTTCCAACAGAAGACCAGGTATAACAGTATTACTAATTTTCCCACAGACAATGTGCCTTTCTCTAAACAGAGCACACCAAGTTCGGGCTCGTGTCACCGGGAGTTCGAACTTGGCAGGTTGAACTCGAGAACGGCGGGATGCAGGAATCCCGCGCCGACAGCGAGACGTGGTCAACCGATACAGCTGTTATCCCCATCGTAACGTGCCGTATGTTTATAATATACTAAATCAAATATACGCCACACTGCTTGATTCCATTTGTATGTACTTGTTGATTTTTACTTAAGTGTGATGAGATGTTTAAAGATCAGGAGCCAGAACAACCCAAAGGCAATGCTGTTGTGTCTCAACTGAACCTTCACACAGCAGAAAACATTGTATTTCGACTCCTGCAACCAACAATTTAATGTACAAAAGCTAGCATATCTCATGCTTAAACGCTACGGAGACATCAGAGCCACCAGTAGACAATCAAAGGGCATCTTAACCCCGGAATCGGGGCGGCGGGTCTACCTTTGATGCGTCGAGCTGCACGGAGCAGATGGACCGGCGCAGGACGCCAGACACAGAAACGACAACGAGAATCCGGTCAATTTTTAAAATAAAACACCCTGTGCAGACTCCCGGCCGTCTTTGAACAAAAAAACACAGCTAGAACAGACAAACGTAAAAAACTTTTCACTGCACAGCCTTATATAATAAAATTAGAGCGTCTTACCAGGCATGACAACAGATATGGACCAGCAGCTCATCTCAGCAGCCAGCTCGCTGTCTTTCGAGACCACCGCCTGCTCGCAGGTCCTCACATCTCTGAAAACGCTACAGAGTTGAGAATCGGGCAGGAGACAAGACCCCAAAGCCCGGCTGGGTGTTTGCCCCTGCTTTCCATCTTTGTGCTAAGCTAAGCTAACGGTGTCCTGGCTCCAGCTTTGCTATCAGGCATCGATCATCTCATCTAATTAGAAGAATAAGTGTGTTTCCCAAAATATGTCGATTTATTCGTTTTAACGTAAGTCTACTTTTACACCCTAATTCTACCTTCAGAAAGTATATTTACACTTCTGGTACTTCTAGTTTCACATTTTGGGTTTGGGTATCTCCAGACAATCCTTTAAGGGTTTAAAATCCACCAGCAGGGGATATTAGTCAAGAGCTCGGGTTTTGTGAACGAGATTCAGGACCGTAGCTGGGCCTGTTGTTTGGAGGGACTGGCCTGCTGCGTGTGAAACGCCACAGATCTGATGCTGTGAGCGTCTCTAAGTGAAACACTGACCGTGTAGCCACTGCGGGTAAGTTGTCGGCAGAATCCCGGTCTATAAAAGTAAAAGGCGTTTTGGCTCAGGATTCGTAGAGGAGTGAGGTGGGAAGGTTTCCCCTGAACGCGTTTCGCCTCGGCCTCAGAGCTGCTGTGCCGAATGACTGTTCTCTTATGTGGCTTCACTCCTCTGGCGTCTGTGCTCTCGACAACCTGCCTGAAGTGCTCACAACGTGTTTGCAGGAACTTAAAAGGTGTATTTTTTTTCTTTTTCTTTTTCTGGATCATGTTTGAATAAAGATATTTTAAAATCAACGTGGAGATGCATTTTCTTACGGAATTAACCTCACGCATGTTAACTGCTCTTTGACTTGCGCGGATAAAAAGGTAACAATGAACCGTCACGTGGATCACTTTTGTTTTTCTACTGCGTAATCATTGGAGGGCATTTGGTGTGAACGGATTGTAGTTTGCACCACAATGCCCAGCATCTTTGGAAATGTCACCTGAGGACGGCTGTGGCTCGGTCGCCTGCCAATCAGAAGGTCAGCGGTTCGATCCCCCAGCCGTGCGTCAAAGTATCCTTGAGCAAGATACTGAACCCTGAAATGCTCCCGAAGCTGCGCCTTCGGTTTGTGAATGTTCTCATGTGTAAGTCGCTTTGGAGAAAAGTGTCTGCTAAATGACTAAATGTAAATGTAGAACAACGTGTACAGAGGCATTCGTTAGCGTCACGGCTGTCTCTTTTTCAAAAACGTTCAAACAAATTAGAATTGGTTTTCACGGAGTGCCAAGCTAACGTTACTGGAAGGCAGTCGCTTTCACGAAGTGAGCGAACAGTCGTCCCTTTACCCAGGATTACCCCATCTATGGCGTCAAATCCATAACGCTTCCACACTTCTCAGGACTATCCGTTAAGCGCTAGTTTATCCCCGCTTTACGTTAGCAAAGAGAACAAGTTCACTGATGGAACGACAAAGGACAAAGCACGTCTGTTGGGCTTCACACAGGGTGAATATGAAATTAGAAGAGATCGTTTCAGATCGAATGCTTACTGTCGCCCCCACGTTCGAATGGTAGCTTTAATTTCTGACATCTACCAAGGCAGCGCTGTCTCCTAGAAGCATTCGCACACAGCGGCAGTATTTGTTAATAGCAAAGGGGTTTTGAGACCAGCGGGATTACATGAAGACTCCTCACGAGTTGAGAGCTGCAGCTTGTCTTAAATGTTTGGCCACTTGGAAAAATGTCCTGGTTAAATACTTAAAAGGTCGACGCTGACCTGAAGCAAGCATCTTTCCCTAAACTGACCAAAGCGTTTCAGCAGCCTGAAGCTAAACGACAAGCTGGACCCGGTGTGGAAACCCGCTCTGCGGTGCCCCCTCTCCGCCCCGCCCTCATCATCGTCACCTCTGTGCGGTACCACGGCGCACTTCGCTGGAGCAAGCGTCGCCGCTGATAGTTTCGAGGACAGAACGCCGGCTGTAATCAACATTCTGCTGACTTTAATGATTAAATGCTTTCAGCTGGTTCAAACCGGGTACTTTTCTGTAACCTGAGTGTGTACGGAACATTAATCGGTAAACTTTTACTTGTTTACGGGTACAGGGGGCGTATTTATTGACTGCGGACAGAACCAGGCTAGCCGTATCCCCCGGCTTCCAGTCTTTATGCTAAGCTAGGCTAACCCCGCTGCCCGAATGCACCCATCTTTTCCACCCCGACTGTACCAGGTGGTGGAATACTACTAAGTAATACAACTGAGTACATTTACTCAAGTACCGTACTGTACAATTTTGAAGTACTTGTATTTTACTTCCATTTTATGCTACTTTGTACTTCTACGCCACTAGAATTCAGCACTACATTTATTAGTTACCAGTTATTTTGCAGGTTATTAAAACTAAATGTAACTCAGCTGATAAATGATGGTGTATTATGATGGATTAATACCCAGCTGTACATAAAGTCATTCAAATGAATGAATATGATTCTGAAACGAGCTGTTCTGCATAATGAGTACTTTTACTTTTGGTACTTTTAAGTACATTTTGATGCCAATACTTTTGTGCTTTCACTTAAGTAAGATTATGAACGCAGGACTTTTACTTGTAAGAAAATAAAGAGCGTTTTTGCACAGTGGTATTACCACTTTTTAGCAACAGGTGTGAGCACGTCTTCCACCGCTGATGCGGAGCGCCACGTCGGTGGCGGTCCAGCCTTCCTCCGTGTTCAGGTCTGAGGGTAATGGGCGGCGACAGAGGAACGGCGTCGCGGGGGGGTCGGGGCGGAAGCAGCTCTTTAGCGAGACAAGTGGAAAGGGTCAGCAACACCGACGGACGGGTTAGATGCCGAGTAATCCCTCCAGCTCCAACCCAGTCTCACGGCAGCCACCAGAACAAGCCACGCCCCACGCTCCTGACGCGACAGACGGCCTTTTAAATTCACATTTCTGATATCGTCCAGACAAATTAAAAAAGGAAATTTAACAGCAGCAACGCTTAGATACACTTGAACTGCAGAGAAGACGGATAACTGTTTTGACTACAGCCAGTACACTACTGTTATGCTGCTATACTAGAAGAGTACTGCAAGCGTGCCGGAAATACTACAAGGCTTCTCCTGCTGTCAGCAGCGTGCCACTGCTTCTGTAACTTGTTACTACAAATACAAAGCCCAGTATGACTTCTCTAACAGTACTACCAGTACGACTGCTGCAGCGTTAGTACTACCACTGCTACACTATGAGTACTACAAGGGCACTTTAAATGCTTCACGATTACTCCTCCGGTCGCTACGTCTACGACGGATACCACAACAACTGTCACGTCTCCTAATCTTGCTGCTACAACTACCTGACCTGGTACAGCGTACTACTCTTACAGCACTGCTAGTACTGCTACTGCTGTTGCTGGTATAAAAAGCGTAGCAGAAGAGCACTGTAAATACTACATATTCAACTCCTTCTAGTACTACAGCTACTCCTGCTGCTGCTGTAACTACTGCTAACATTACTACTACTAATCCTACAATAGGCTACTGTCACTACCACAGCTGGTGCATACTGTAACAGTACGTATACAGTATTACTACAATGTACACTATAAGTTCACAGTGTGTTTGGAGAGCGTTACTACATTGTACCTTTACTACTGGATTAGCGTCTCTGCTGCATTAATGTGCGTGTTGCATTTTCCTGCTGCAGATGTTTCAGGCTGAGCTCATTTTAGCTGCTTTATATCCTGTTGGGAGGTTTAACCTGCAGCAGTGCATCATCCGAGGGGGGTTTAAAGAGTTTATTCAGCTTCTCAGCACGTGAAGGAAACTCTTCATCCTTCAGCTCGTCGCAGACACCCGGAGATACGAGGTTTCCACTGCACGGGACGGGGATGAAGAGCTGTGATCTGTGAAGGAGCTGAAGCTGTCGGACACATGCAGGGAAGGGAAAGGTAGAATATTCCCCTCTGAGATGAGTAGAAGGAGAAAGTGGCATAAATACTCAAGTAAAGTACAAGTACTGTAATTCTTCATTTTAACAGGAAGAAGGACAAAAAAAGGACCGATCGATCCGGTTCAGCGTCTGTCTGTCGCCACAAGATGGCGCCCCATGAGAGGCCACTGCTTTCATCTAAGTGTGTGTGTGTGTGTGTGTGTGAGTGTGTGTGTGTGTGTGAGGACATTTTTGGAACGTGAGGACATGTTGGCCGGTCCTCACTTTTCAAGAGACCTTCAAAGGGCTGTTTGAGGGTTCAGACCCGGTTTGAGGGTTAGAATTAGGATGGGGATTAGGTTTAGGTTTAGGGTAAGGGTTGGGGTTGGGCACTTAGTTGTGATGGTTAGGGTTAGGGGCTGGGGAATGCATTGTGTCAATGAAGGTCCTCACAAGTGTAGCTGTACAAACGTGTGAGTGTGTGTGTGTAGGTGTGTGTTATCTGCTCGTGTGTGCTTCTCTATAATGTCTTTAAAAAAATGTTTTTGTGTATTTTAACGGATATTTGTGTGTGTGTGTGTGTGTGTGTGTGTGTGTGTGTGTGTGTGTGAGTTCCCATGGTATGAGTCTTTGTGTATTTGTTGTCTTTGTGTGTGTGTTTCTGTCCCCGCGTGTATTTCTGTCTTTGTCATCTATTTTGTCTTGTGTGTGTGTGTGTGTGTGTGTGTGTGTGTGTGTGTGTGTGTGTGTGTGTGTGTGTGTGTGTGTGCTCGCGCCCCCCGAAAGCGCCCCCCCACACCCACCGCGGTGCTTGTTGGGACACC
>CM022480.1:26754163-26780295 GCA_011952105.1 Coreoperca whiteheadi
CGGGGGGCCCGACGGGCGGCGCCCGCCGGGCGGGGGCCGCGGCCCGGAGGAGAAAAAAAAAAAAAAGAGGGGGGGGGGGCCCCCCCCCCCCCCCCCCCCGCCTTTGTGGTCAAACGGACGTGAAAACATTCAAAAGGGGTCTTTTCCCCGTCAGACAAACTTCCTCCTGAACTTTCTCCGAGCGGATCCGCTCTGCCTCGATGTTTGAGAGGAAAGTTCCCGAGTGTCTCTCAACTCAACGGGCTTTATTGGCACACGAGGGTAACAAAGACGGCATCGCCAGAGCGCCGAGTGAGTAATAACGAGAGTAGAAGAAACACTGCTGCCGTTTCTCAGGATTTAAGAGCACCTCGTCTTTGGTTTTGAGCCGCCAACACCAGCCGGCCGTTTACGCCGTTTACTCGCCACGACAACTCCTGGTACATCTATACTTGGGAGGCCCCTAACCCTAACCTTTACCATGACAACTAAAAGCCTAACCCCAACCCTGACCTGTTCCCTTAAACCAAGTCTGAACCCTCAAACAGCCCTCTGGGGAAAAGTGAGGACCGGCCAAAATGTCTTCACAAAGATGGCTGTACAAGGACACACACGCTCACACAGATCTAGGCCCTACAGGTTATGTGTGTGTGTGTGTGTGTGTGAGGCGGCGGCACGGTGGTGTTGAACCAGTGTGCACACTGCGCTGGGACGATGGCGTCTCATCTGATAACTTTTAACGAAGACATGAACGCCGCGGCTTCTTAAAACGGCCTCCATTAACCTCGCTGGCAGAGAGAGGCGGCTCTTCATTTGTCGCATGGCGTGCATCAGAGACAGAGCCCCGTGTTCCTCCTCTGCTCCTGGGTTTAATTTGCTGCTGCTACGAACTCCACACGTCCCCCATGTTTACACGGTGCCTCGATAAATTCAGTGGGACGCCCAATTTCTGCAGCCGCTAATTAATCAGCGCGGCAGAGTCGTGTTAAAATCGCCAACGAGGAGATATTACCCAGCAGCCTCGCGTGAACTGTCACGGGATTACAACGCAACTTTGACCAGCCGGTTTATTAATAAACCTTGCTCAAGCAGCACTGCTCTGAACCAAAGTGCGGAACAGCGTAAAGTCAAGCAGATCCAGCACAAGCGACAGCTAAAAGAAACTAGAGATCTGACTTGAAGTTTGTTTTTCACAGAGCGATTCACAGCCCCAGAATTAAGATTAAACGGTTTTTCCGTCATCGTTTTCCACAGAAGCACTTCATGGCAGCTTCCGTGCGATTAGGGGACAGTTCAGGTACGCGGGAGGCGCGGCCCCGGACTCACCTGGTTGCTGTTTCACGGCCCCTGTGTGGTGGCCCTCGCCCGTTACAGTGCGCGAGACCAACCAGACGGAAATAAATCTCGGCCTCGATGCGCACGGGCGCGCTGCGAAGGCAGAAATGTGAAAGCTGAGACACGCCATGCACGTCGACGTGTCCATCAGCAGCCACGTGGAGCAGCATCGTCAGTCTAACTTAGTTCCTAAAACATGTCTTCACTTCACTTTTTACTTGCGGCGTTGAACGCCAACCTGCTCCCGGTGTGTGTACGAAGGCAAAACGTAGGTCTCTTTGGGCCAAAGGGAATGTTTGACTTTCATCTGGAACGGCCCATAACTGAACAGCGTACAGGATTAATCGCGGTTCATCTCCGGTGACCGCATGTTGACCGTGATTCTCTGCAGGTTTACTTTGGTTGAAAGCAGCTGAAGCAAGAGGCTGCCTGGAAGGAAGGAGATGGATCTGATATTTTATCTCTCGATCAGCAGGAATGCAAGCTGATTTGTAACTGGAAGAAACCAAAAACCTCCCCGGTCTGCCGCTTCGATTCGACGAGCTGTCGGGACGCGTTGTCTCTGCTCCTGGCCTTTCTCTCCTCGCTCCCTCCGTTTAAAACAAAGCCCTGGCTGCTGTCAGTCACTCGGTAATAGCCGGCGAGGAGAGCTCGTTACGACTTCGCGAAGCGTCTGCTCACGAGCTGATTGGATGAATTAGTGACCGCAGTCGTTAGCGGCCGTGTGCTTCAGACAGACTCTTAATGTCTCCGCATTAGCACTAATGGAATGCAATTTCAGCTCTCCCTCTGCTCGCCATCACCCCGCCCGGCCACGATCCCGGGGGCACCACCGGACCGGTCGTCTAGGTAACTGCAATCACGTGCCGACGCCCGGCCCCCTTCCTCCTCCTCCTCCTCCTCCTCCTCCCATGAACCCCCTCAGTGAGACAGAGAGAAAATTAGAGATGGCTCTTAATAAGAGTCCTGGTGCTAAAAGAAAATGACCAATATTCTTCCTCAGGCAGGGAAATGATTTGAGCCGCAGCCAGTTTTGTGAAGGAGCAGCGGGGGAGATTAGCTCGATTAAGGCCAAATCAGACCTGCTTCCAATTTGATGAGAGAAGGGAAGATAATAGCTCTCAGAGTGGTTTCTCATGCAGCTCCGGCCTTCGCTGAGGGAATTAACCCACTCTTTGTCTCTCCATCTCTCAGGGTGACTCCAATCCCCCAACCAATCAGGGATGCTAGCTGCTAAATTAGAAAGCTAATATAACCTTTTCTCCTGAGAATTACCTTCATATCCAACTTGGTTTCATTAGCTAAACTAGTTTGTGGTTGTTGTTTTTTTTTGGGGGGGGGGGGGGGGATTATGTCTTCAACTTGTACCTTGGCTGCAGAAAATAGTTGTTTCTGCTCCGTTAGCATCAGGACGCCTCAAATGCAGTTCGACAGCTTAACCTGCAGGTAACCATAGCAACGGCACTAACCGAACCGTGAGTCGAGCTGGAAGCGAACGTACGCGGGTGTTACTGGGACCCGCTTATGTGTATTTTGTTAAACTCACCTCATGGGGTATAACATAACGCGTCCAGAAGGAGGCAGCGGCACATTTAGCAGAACATAATGTAAAGAGAACTGCAACAGAAACCAGGAAATGGAAACCAATTTCATTTTTTCTTCCATCATTTTCCCTGTTAAAGGGGCAAATTCTTGTATTGATAAAAGTGACTGGGCTGGACCTGAGCGTCAGTGAAACAAACGTGAAAGAATTTGGTAAACGGACAGGACCCGCCTTCACTCGTTCAGCACTCCCTGTATAATAAGGTGGCTTTCCATCCACTTGTTTCTCCGTGGATTCTCAATTTGTGTGTTTAAAAGAAAACCTACGCTGGGCTGAGGTAGAAAAACTGGTTTCATCGATAACGGAAAATGCGACAAAATGCAATGGAAATAAATGCAGCGCGTGAAACATGTGACTGAAACGGCCACCGACGAGACAAAATAGCGAAGAGCGGCAGACGAAAACGTCAGACGAATGAGGCGACTGTAACCCTCCTCACATTAGTACATGAAACAAACAGAAATGGCGTATTTCCATCACGTTTTCCACGTTGTTTTTCCCCGTTTGAGGTTTGCTCATTTAATTCCGTCATCTTGTCGTGCCCTCTTCTTCTGCAACGGCACCAACTGGATAATGAGCGCCACCAGCTGTTCATCTCGATCAACCAACTCCTGTTGTTCGCATAGCGGTAGTGGATGGAAACACGCCATTAACTAGCATTTTTTTCTGCTGGTTTCGTTAAAACGTGCGCAGGTCTGCACTACGCACTGAGATTTGCGAGCTGTCCTCTAGATTTGCGAAGACGTTAACTTGTATCAGTGGGAATGACAATGGCGAAGCACCATACAAGTGAATTTTCACACAGCCTGGTTCCTCTGAATCTCTGCCACTGTTTCAAACAGGTTCGATATCGTGTTCATGGTTGGCTGTGTCTGCCCGTTGGCGAAACAACTGACCAATCAGAGCTCTGCAGGCGGGATTACGGGTAGGGACGTCAAACCATTACCTTGTTGGATTCGCGAGATCACGCCAGAATCCATCTTGCCAGGCTTCAATGTACGGTGTACGTGCTTGTGACCAACAAACAAACCACGTCCTTTGGCGCTAACCTCGGTGACGAGCACATCGTGTTTCCTGTGACCATGAATGGTTTTAATGTGGAAATGTTGGGTTAGCATTAGCAGTAGCTTAATCCAGCCGATAGGGGAGTGAACAGTGAATGCTGCATTGCTTCCTGTCAGTGTGTGTGAAGGCATTTTAAATCCAGCACGGGAATGGCGGACAGCAATGAAAACTACCAGAGAGGTCATTACAGAACGTAAATACATTTAATGGCTACTGCTGAACGAATAGCAAACACAACGAGCATCAAATATGGGGTTCGATTTCGTGAAAATATCAAGGGTTGTAGCTTTAAAGAGCTAAACTTGCAAAAAATTAAGTATGACTTATAAATCTCAATTCCTGGTCCACCTACTAACCCTTCCTGGAGCTTTCAACTGCATCTCACGGTCTTCCTTAGTGAATGGAGTTGTTGGCTCAGTTGTCTTCACATGGGTTCGTATTTGGACCGTAACAAACAGTGTTTGCTTGAAGTCAGGAGAAGACGGTGGTCACGGTTAAACGTTTAAACTGGGAACGCCGACTCCCGACCACAAAGATGCAAGACCCGCACCCGAACCCCAGGTGTTGATCACATGACTCCCCGCACGCCGTACTTTTCCCCGGGTTACCTGAAAGTCACACTGCTTAAACAGAGATTCATGTCCTCTTTCCAGCGTGTAATGCTCGCTGTGTCTCAGGTGAAAAAACAAACAAATCATTTCGACGAGGGAAACGACTGGATGTGACCTTTACAGAGCGACGACGGGAAGATGGTGATGAGGTGATCTGAGAGGAGAGGCGCAAACAGCGTGAGTGGAGGAGAATTAACGGGACTCGCTGTTCCCTCGATCAGACGCCGTCCGCGGCCTCAGCTCGCTTTACGGCGCTCTGACATTTGAATGATGTCACACGTCGCCATGATGCTGTGTAGTTGCCGTTATAAAGGTGCCTAAAAACCCATTTGAACGAGTCGTGCGATTTGGTTTTCTCAAGGAGGTCAGGGGATTTTACGATCATTCAAGGGGTCAATTCACAGCGACCGCGCTTCCTGTCACGTATCCATGTTTGAGTCCGTTGTCGGTCCGATCATCAGTGCTTTGTTTTCCAGTTCTCTGGGAGAGACGGTCATCTGTGGAGGAAAGGCTGTAAGGAGAAATACAAAAACAAAGTATTTTTTTCCCACATGGAACCGCTCAAGCGCGTCGTGATTTCTGCAAAGAGACGTCGCTGTTGAGTTTTTCAAATGTATTGTTTTGGCGCTTTGAGCTCCACAAGCCGAGCGCCATTTAGTCCCGTTATGCTGAAAACATGCAGACGTCTCTGCGGCCGATATCTCCAAAACTCTGCAGCTCGCACCAAAACAGGCGAGCTGGATAAACAGCTCTACGGGTGAGAGGAGAAACATGTTTTTTTGATGTTGGGGTGAACTGCCCCTTTAACCATTTGTATAGAAATTGAAATACATCTGAATTTGTAGCATTGACGCCGTCTATCTGGAAATGGGTGGATCTCAGGGCCAAATTGAATGCTGGCGGCAGCGTGGTAAAATACAAACATGACGACAATTATATTACGTTTTTGGGGGCTTGTCCTTTCATTCTTTCATGTTGGCAAGAGGTTGCTGAAGGGATTTTTTTGGAATAAGTTGATTGCAAAATCTCAGGTAACCTCATGACACAAAAGGAATACCTTTCTACGAGCCTTAGGGCTGCGGGCAAACTCCCCAACAAAGGATAACTGCGCTGCAAAGTCAATTAAATTAATTGTGTGGAGAAAATGGCCTTTACCTCAGGACTAAGATATGATCAATACGTAAAATACTGGGCTTTAATAAATATACTGTATATGTGCCTATACTGAAAGCCCATGTTCCATTTAAACATTATTTATTTAGAACACTTTGCTGTAACACACCACGCAAAATAAAACCCCTTCCTACCTCCCTCTCCCCTCCCAAACACTCACGAGTTGAATCTCACTCATTTGTCCCTCCCAGCTCCCCTACATCTCGCATCGTGCCTAACTTTAGTGGATCATAACATATCGGGTATTGATTTCATCTGCAGATGCTCCGGTTCAAGACGAGACCAGGCGTTTCTATGGATGTCAGCTTGTGAGCCCCGACGACGGCCAAAACGTGGCCTGCGACAGGTCAGTCCTTTGCTTCTCTCACCTGTTTTAAATGCTGAGCTCAGCGCTGTATAGTGGTGAAACGGAGAGCCACTGCTTCCTCAGAGCGTTGTGAATATTAGAATATGGTAACACAAGCATTACGTGTCTCAGCTCATCCTCTACCACTTGTTCCCGTCAGGGGTCGCGGGTGACTGCAGCCTATCCCACTGACTTTTGGGGGGTATAAAATGTCCCCGGTACTTTACCTGGGAGAGGTTCCTGCGGTCTAAACGCAGCTACAGAGGTTGGTTATACGCTTGCTTATAAAGTTCAAAATATTAAGGAGGTGACACGAAAGCATGCGAGCTGGAAAGATCACGTGAGCGTTTGTTGCGAGGTAGCGACCGCTCACACCTGCAGGCTGTTTGGGGCAAATAAACACACCAGTGACGGAGGCTTGCAGCCATTTTGTCACTTGTAGTTCTTTTAACCAAGTTGGGGACGCCTCAGCTCACCGCCTCAGGACGGTGTGAACGACTTCAGTCGGCTGCAGTCTGGTTAGCTCAGCGCTAACGGAGGTTTTAGCTCAAATCTAGTGAGAAAGAATTGATTTAGTCAAACAGACCACACCCATTTAAGACCGGGACATTATCTGAACAATGATGTTTTATTTTCTGATCAATTCAACGTTAGAATGAGCCTCAGTTTTTCTAATCTTCAACACCACAAGCAACCAGTGTTTGGATTTCACAGATATCTGACAAGAGATGGAACAGTTTAAAGCGATCATGTCACACGGGGGAACAAAACTACAACAAATACAAACAAACCCCGGCAGTATACCGAGGTAGCATTGTTGCTTTTAGCGGCGTTTTAGTAAACTGTTTATTCTTTATTTTGGTTCCAGCACTTATAGTTCATGAAAACAGCGCTTCAGCGCAGAAACAACCAGATGTTTAAAATGCCGACTCTCTTCCCCGTCAGATAAATGTCAGACGCCGCTGCGGTGGAATTTAGTAGACGCTTGTTGATGACACATTTTGCAGGTTTTGATCTGTTTCGGGGACGAGGTGACGAGACGACGATCCCTGCGGGGAAACTGGATATCACAGCTGATGTTTCGGTCGGTGTGTTTTTCAGCCTCAACTGTAAATTGTCGAAAAGTAATTCCAAAAGCAAATTTAGACTTTGTCTGAAGAAAAACAACTCTGCCATTAAAACTCCACCAGCCTCCCATTCTCGCTCAATTAGAACGTGATTGGTGGAAATTAGACTGTAATTACACTGACGGCTGCTTTCAATATTTTTAAAGCGCAGAAACAACATCATGCGTTTATTTTATTACATTTTTCTCTCTGAAGAGAAGCGGTGAACGTGCCTTCCTGCAGAAGATCAGTCATCTTGTGGATAATTAAATGTAGAGCCGTCCATATGTTTTATCACACTTTGCTTTATTTGCACATATGAAAGAAAAGGAAAGAGAAAATATATGCAGATGAGACATTAAAGCTCTAACTCACTTATTCTCGCGGACTTCGGCGATCAATAGACAATGACTTCATTTTTATTTACTTTTAACTAGTAGATTGGCAGTTTTCCTGCGTCCGTCTGTGGGTTTATTTAACCACAAACTAACGGATTCAGTCACATTTATCTTGGCTCCTTTTAGTGCTCCTCTGGGTTTCCATCCAGCGCCACCGGCAGGTCAAAATTTATCGGTGGGGAAGTGGCACAATTGTGACACTTTTATAGTATCTCTTAATCTGTGTCACTCACGTCCTGAAGTGCAAGTTAAGAAAACCGACGCCACATAAATATGTAAAAATGAAACGGTGGAAACATGCTGCGGGGTCAGCTGTAACGCTGCGCTTGTTTGAATGTGGGCAAAAAACAACCTTGCGTTACTTCCCCTTATTTCGGCGTGCGTAATGACTCCTGACACGCCGTGCAGCAAGAAAGGGCGTGGGACACTCCACCCGAGCAGGGACTGGATGAAGGTTATGCCCATGCGCGTTCTTTGGGAGGTAGCGGACTGCACGCTCGCGGTCAGGAGTAAAGAACAGCGCCTCCCGGGTGAACATCCTCCGTAACGTGGACTTTGTCCCTCTTTGTACGGCGTCGCCCGACTTCCTCAGGGCTTTCTAGCAGTGAGCCTCGGGCCTAACAATCTGTCACGACTGTGCCGCAAGCGTGTTCAAGCGCTAACCGCTCTGGTGTGCACGCGTGTTGTACGATGGCAAGAAGGACAGGTTATTAGGAAAACAAGATTTCATACTTTCATTTACCTTGTGAAAACAAAAGAAGTAGATTTTCTGCCGATTTCTTTCGCCATCTCGAGGATGAGAGCTCGGATCCAGCGGATTATTTAAGGGACTAAGATGACAGCGTGCGTGTGTGCGTGATGACATCACAGGCGCATGCGTGCATTTAGAAACACTACGGCTGTGGCGATTGTACCACTTCCCGCCCACTCACACCTCTCTACCTCTGCAGCCCCGCAGTCTCGTTCAGACTCATATGGAAGTCAAGGAGGGTTGAACGCTTTGACTCGCAGCTTGTCAGGGTGACAGATATTGCACGGGGAGCTGAGTGATGCGAAGGAAGCGGAAACCCAGAGGTACCGAGAGAGAGAGTCATGACCTCCTCCTGTTTACTCCAAACATTCTTTTTCCCGCCTCAGCTCCTCCATCTTGTTTTGGCCTGTCCGTCCGTCTCCCGTCTCCCTCGCTTTTGGAGCAGATCAAACGCTCTCGAGACGCTTAGACGGGCCTCTGGTTGAGGTGGGCGGGGACAAAGCGCTGGCTCGTGTCGGCGCCTCCAGCCGTCGGCAGACTGCAGGACTGCTGCAGGTGGAAAGCAAGACGCACTGGGAGGGAGTTAGATGGTGTGACAGTAAATCCTGTTCTGCTCTGCCATGAACCTTTATGATGCCATTAATGTTCGCTTTTTATTGATTGTTCACTAAATGATATGTTTTAGCATTGGGGTCCTAGTGGTGCTGTACCGGGCTGCATCATATTGTACAGGTGTACCTAATAAAGTGGCCACTGAGCGTATGATCACAGTACTTTTAAAAACTGGAGAAAAACTAAAACTTTACCCCACTTAGTACAGTCCAGGATCCCCTTCCTATGAAGCTGGTTGGATTCCTTCACAAGTTCGGGAGCACGTGCGACAAACATTTAGGCAACTGAAACTGAATATCAATCAGTCACTGAAAGCTGAAATAACCGGAAAAGTTCAGCTGTTAGCGAAGGTAATGTTTCTCTAAAAACACATAGACATAGGCCTGTGCGATGCAGAAATCACCAACATCTGTAACTAACTGTGGCTGGCAGCGAAAACAGATATGTATCATGTATTTGGACATATTTGCAGTCCGTAAAGGTTAACTGGCAGTGCTCAGGTGGCAGTTTGAGTCTTAATTAATATAATTTCCTGTAATGCATGTTGACTTTATTTCTGTACACCTGCTGGTAGAAACCGTGGCAAGTAGAAAACATATTGTACATATTGTAATCCATAAATATGCCGTGTGGGATAGGTGCACAGTAACGGAGACTTGTTCTTGGCATCGATTAATCTCATCATGATCAGCACATTTCAAATCCCAAATAATGTTGAATTGACTTTAATGTGAGGCCGAGGAAAAGAAGGAAAATCTCCCATTTCAGAACCTGGAACTATCAAATATTGGGGCATTTTATTGATAATCACAATAGAAGCCATATCTTGCTTTATTTTATTTTATCATTTCTGGCTAGAGATGTAAACGTAGCCTCACTGTCATACAACGCGACATTATTCTTATTCTTATTCTGCATCGCGGCGTGTTATTTGCTGGAATAATGTCACCGCATTCACATGGTGCTATATTTCATTTCCCCGACCCGCGTTCGTAAGAAAGAGGATGAAGTCATTTGTTTCACTGGAGAGTGTGGAGCCGCGCACTGACGTTGCTGTTTCTTCCACAGGGTCACGAGTCGGCGTCCGATGGCGTCCGAGCGACGGCGAGTTCGGTTAGACCTTCGGTGGAAGTGAGACGCCTTCAACCGCGTGATCTGCCGGAACCACGCGAGGAAAAGAAGTTCACAAAAAAACACAAAAAAGAAGGTATTTAGAATCCACTGCGTGTTTGTGGTGTAACGCTGATGGAGACCTCCTGCCAAACATGCAGGTCATATAGGTCATCATCAGGCGCCAGGGTGGATTAATGCTCCTCCTTCTGAGAGGCGAGGCGCGCCGCGCTTTGACTCCTGTTGTTCAGGTGGGCGGCTGTGGCATGGTGGCAGAGCGCTCGCCTGCCGGTCGGCGGTTCGATCCCCCAGCCGTGCGTCGACGTATCCTTGAGCACGATACTGGACCCCGAAGGCGCAGCTGAAAGTTCTCATATGTAAGTCGCTTTGGTTAAAAAAAGTCCGCTGAATGTCATCACCGACCTGCAGCCTATATTATAAATAAAAAAAATTAGGGTGTTTATTTCGCCCCGCTGACGGCTGAGGGCGGCTCGGCCTGAGCGGTGGATCCACGTGAGCGAGAAACGTGACCAACGGCAGCGGATCCGGCTCTGACTTTGATCCAACGCGGCCGGTCGCTTTACGCCACTCTGGATTCTGTCGAGGAAGAGGAGGACGAGAAGAACACGACAGAGAGTCACGGTTTGTAATCTAGTGAGGCACTTTCGAAAACGTCCGTGACTTTCTGCCCTGACTGACTAAACCTGCCTGTTTCCGCCCATGAAAAACCGACGGGGTTCGATGCGGGAAGCTTCTGAGATGCCCGTGCACGCATTCGTACGGTTTAGAATCAGTTTGTCGTGCAGATTAATGGCGGTAACCGAGCGGTGCCCCCTCCTGAGCGGTGGGGTCCGCCACCAGATTCCCAACCAACAGGGTTTTTAATTTGACGAGGATGGAAACTAGAGGGGGCTTAACTGTGACGCCTGGCGCAGCGAAGCAAACGACACCGCTGGAAAACTGCACACTCAGCACAAACAATATGCATGCATCGTCACATGAAACGGAACTCTGCTGGTTTTCTGCTACTGTCGGATTCACTAATCCCTGAAACTAATTTTAACTCAGCTTTTAGAGCAGCTGCGGTGACGTTTACTGGTGTTTAATATCTCAGATAAGCAACCTATTTTCTCACTGAGCTCAGTGGTCACTGAAACTAGTCTCGACTGAGGGAACGCTCGCAATGAAAACCGCTAGCAGTGTGTTCTTTCGTTCACTCGTTTCTCTTTATGTGGATCCCCATCGGCTTCCGCCACGTGGCCCCAGGTCTTCCTGGGATCCACACAAAAACAGCAATTTAAAATCACACAGCATCAATAAGACAAGAAAAGGCGAAAAAAGACGACCGTGAAGATCCGAAAATAAGTGCAATGACTGGACATGAAACGGTGCACTGTAGTAGTTCGTGCTGTTGGTTATTCTGAGGAACACGGACACTCGTTCTTTCCTCCAATGTATTGAGTGAAGAGGCAAATATCTCAGAAACACACGACTCTGAGCCACCTGCATGAACAGACCCCACTAAAGGGAGGTGAAGCGTTGTAGATGACTTCTTATCACGCTGAGTCCCCCCACGGACCGGAACCTCCTCTGGGTCCGCAAGAGGAGCTTCTTTACTCCGAGCGTTTGGCTCGGATACTTAACTCGGAGGTTTGTCTCTTCAGATGCTGTCCAGCATGGACAGTCCGCCCTTCAGGTTTGCCTTGAGTCGCTCTGATCGCAGGAGTGGTTCGTGCACATACTGTATGTCTGCAGGCTGTCAGAGAGCCGGAGCGGCTGCAGAGCTTCCTCTTGTTTCCTGGTGTTTTCTGGCTGTTTGGATTCAAACACGCCGGCTGTGTGTTCAGGTTACGGCCTCCGTTCTCCCCGAGGAGGTCAGATATCTGACGATCATCCACCTTCCCGTCTGATAACCAGCCATTAGCTGATTGGAGGCCGTCCATGTGGAATAATATTCCAGCAGGCCATTGTCTCCTCGGGATGGGGGGGTGAGCGCTGGTTATACTGGTGATGGTGGTGTGTGTGTGTGTGGGGGGGGGGGGGTTCCATCCGTCCATCCGTCCATCCATCCAAATCAGCATTAATCAAGACGGCTCGCTTCATTCCTCCGCGTATCAAATCAGACAAATGATTACTGGCATTCAGCTGACGAGGGCCGGCGAGGGGCCGCGCCGCGCCGCAATCAGCCCGCCGCTCGCTTCCTGGAGATCCCGGCGCAGAATCACGCCGTTTTTCTTTTCTTAACTAATCGTTTATTAAAAAAACGACGATGATTGACGTACAGAAAATAAAGGAAATTGTGTGTAAACGCCCTGAATCTGCACATCGCAGGGCCGAGGCCGAGAGTATTTAGATCAGCCCGTCCCGAAAATACTCATCATCCAGTTTTTAGTTGGGTTCGTTATTTCTATTTTTTTTACTTCATCTTCTCTTAATCAAGCTCTGTTCCAGCGGAGATAATTTCATTTCCACTGTGGTGTAAATACAGCAGACTGGCCCCCCCCCCGCCCAGCCCCCCGGACACCACAGAAGAAGAGAGAGGATATTGATCAGGATTCACATTAATGATCTCAGGAGTTAAACTGTTTTCATAAGGGTTTTTTTTTTCCGATTGTCACAATGTTAAAATACTTATATTATATCGTATGTTTCAATGTGACCCCGAAGCAGCTCTGAGGAAAAGAAAAGCGGTGGACATGAAATAAGAATCTTAAGCCTTAAATCAAGTCCTGTGACGACATGAGAACCCGACAAAATGTCCTCCCTTTCAGAAAATATCCTCACTTGTAAAAGAGTTCCTGTTTCCCTAAATGTCCGTCCTCAAGATGGGGACCAGAAAGATCCAAAAACCGTCCCGACTTTCCAAACTGCCCTCGCTTTTTTCCGAAATGTTCTCACTTACTCAGAGCGGTTCCCACTTTCCGCCAAAAGGCTCAGATTTTCTGGAAATGTTGCAACTTTCCAAAAAGTCTTCATCATCCAGTGGAGCATCTATTCAGCGACCTGAGAGTGATTGCACAGGTGCTTCCTCCCTCAAAGATTCAAACAGCCTCTCCACAAAAACAAGACATTTTCATCGCACGTTGTCAAGTAGCTGATTAGTACGATGGTTAACGGGTTTGCTTGTTTTCTCGACTTTCACGAGACATTATTCAAGAGCTTTTTATTGCACTAAACAGGAATATGATAAGACAACAATGTGGCATGAAATCACGCGTTCAAACCCCAAAAAGATGATCGCAGGTGATTGTGTTTGTCTGCCAGAAGGCCGACCCCACGCCGAGTCTTTGACTTGTCTGAGACCACAGGGATGTTTGTTTCTGTGAAGGCGAAACCTGACACCAGGTGGCTCACCTGAGCGAACACAACCTTAGTGAATGACGTTAGTGGGCCACAGTATTGTTAAAGGGTTGGACAGCAACAGCATCCTGATGGTTTCTTACAGTCTCACCAGCAGCGGTCCTGATGTGTGTCCTGAGGGTGGAGGCGCTGCGCCAAGTAAAGCCAACAGTCTAAAATCTTAAATTTTTTTATTGAGTTTGGTGGTGGTTTAAGTGTTATTTCCCATTGATTGAATTATGTTGGCGGTGGAGGACACAAACGACAAGTTCTGTAGTGGTATTTTGAGTTTGTATTTTGTGTCCTGAGGGTAGGTGTGTATAGGAGCCTCCCAGCATGCACCGGGGCACCAGACTCATGCACGAAATTACCCATTTTATGAGTGTTTCCGCATTGTTGCTGCTGTTGTATTTTACATTGTGTTCTACCGTGTTTACACTATTTCCATAGTTGCCATCAGCAGGTTAGTGGCTGACGGGTGGAAGTGTCCTCGATACCCCAAATTGCTGCTGATTGTGTAGTATTATAAAAATACAATTCTGTAATATCTTGCGTGGTCTCAACTTTAAAAAGAAAGAAAGAAAAGAAAATGACAGTTAGCAGAGGTGGAAGAAGTACGCAGATCTTTTACGTAAGTGAAAGCAGCAGTACCGCGGCGTTGAAATACTCTGTTATGAGTAAATGTCCTGCATTCAAAATGTTACTTAAGTACAAAAAAGTACAAAAGTATTAGCATCAAAATATACTCAAAGTACCAAATGTAGAAGTATTCATTAAGGGTTTGTTAGACTTAACATTTTCCCCCTCAAACAGAGCGATACCGGCTCGTGTAAAGGAAATAGACTTCATATATACAGGTATTATATCTATCTGTTTTGTAATATATGATTATAACTGCTGCGATGAGTTGGCCACTGTCCAAGGTGTACCCGGCCCAAAGTCACTGTAGGCTCCAGTCACCCGCGAGCCCTAACGGGAACAAGCGGAAGAAAATGACTGACTGACTGACTGTAACTGCTGATGCATTGAACTTTAATGTTGCAGCTGGTAAAGTTGCCTTGACATTAAAAATGTGTTTCAATTACATAAATAGAATAATGTTGGATGTATTTTGTGAGAATAAAAACCTAATTCTTTTCAAGTTCAGTGCACGAAAGGTCTTGGAGTAATTAAAGGTGTTAACAAAACAGGGTTTTGTCCTCTGGGGAGCACGAGTAAGACATTTCATGACAAGCTGAACATTAGATGTTTTTCTGTTGTGTAAATGTGGTTCTGACGGTAGTGCTTAAGGCGAAGGTCAAGGGGTGAGTAGAATCATCAGGGTTCATCCTCTGGGGAGCAAAGAATATATAACTGCAAAGTTTCCAGGAAATCTGGCCAGCAGTCGTTGAGACGTCTGGACCACAGTAATCAACAGACAGAAAGATCCCCGTCCCAGTGGAGACAAAACACATCTCTGTTTTCCAAAACGTCCCTGAAGTGGACTCAATAATGAGGAGCAACCAGGCGGGTAATTCTGGTGCTAGTCTATATTTCAGGTTTTTTTAATTTCCTGTTTCAGCTCCGAGCCCATTGGTTCCTACTGAAGATGTAAATCTTCAAAAACACCTCACAAATATGTAGTTTCATGTTTCAAAAGGCCTCGGTAGTTTCCTCAAACAGCTGCTCGCTGTAGTTTTTAACCAAACAAACAGGAGGAAACGGTGCGTTTGTTGGGGCCTATTTTCAGCAGCGGATGAATCCACATGTGGCGCTGTAGTGGGTGTTTGGGGGCGGCAGGAGGGTGTGTGTGTGTGGGACTGAGTCAGAATAAACTACAGAGTGTGCGTTCGTGGTGATGGAGGAACATGTCACCCAGTGCAGCAGGAAGGTTAGTACAGCTATTCACCACCTCGCTCATCGCTTTTCGTTCCCACGCTCCACCTGTTCCTCCGGGTCTCCGGGTGGCTGCCTCACCACTCTCCCCAGGGACCAGCTGTGGTTCTGGGCCATGCTACCGCAACGGTCCCTGGCTGCGTAATCCCTGCAGGGCCCCGGAGCTCTGAGAAACACGGCGAGAGGCGTCTCCCAGACCGACCAGGCTGTCATTAAACCACGGATCTGTTCATTAGAGGCCCCCAGCAGGTAGCCACAGTGACACTGCTCCCCGTCGGCCGGGCCCCCTTTCTGCCATGGCTGCGTGGCAAGGAAGCATCTGAATGAACTTTATGACCAAGCGGAGGCCGAAAACATACGAAAAACTAGCTTCTAAACCAGCAGATACAGAGTAGCGCTGGCACAGGCTGGAGGTGTAGGACGGAGGAGGAGGAGGAGGAGGTCCACAGGGAGTGCCACGCAGCTCTGCCTGACAGTGGGAATGGGCGGAGTCGAGCCCAGGTGACAACAGATTGTGTTTCGGGATAATTGAAGGATCGGTGGATTACATGTGTGGCGGTGGATCAACAAACAGCCCAGAACGTTCTGTCCCAGCGTTTTCACACAGACTCTGGATCAGTTATAGTTGGTAGGTTTTGAAGGAGGCGGGGAAACGTCTCAGGCTTGTTGTCCCACATGAGGGTCCAGCTGAACCGTTTTGCACAACACGCGCCATCAGTTTCAGTTTGTGTATCCACGAAGACTTTCACGTGACAGTGAGACAAACTGACTTCTTGCAGGAGATGATTGCCTACGGAGTCCCTGAAGTGACGAGTAAAAACCTTCTGCACACCGGAAAGTATCACGTGTAGAGCAACGACAATATTATTTACCCTATCGCGCTTTAATTTGTCGATACAAAGTCTGTTAAGTGCAGTAAGATTTCTCTTTTACTGTATCTTGTGTGCCCATGGTAATAATGCATGGTGTTAAATTGGTGAATTATTATCATGTGTGAACATGATCGTGTTTTGTGCAATAAGTTATCTTGTGCACGAGATCACTGACTAACAAAACAACAAATAACAAAGGAAAAAAATCTATCTTTGGGGACTCCGTAGTTCTTAGTCATAGACTGTATTAAAATGGACGTAGCGTCCGTGAAGTCCCCCGCAGGTTTCTGAATCGGGCGGCACCCGGCGGCCCCGGCCATCGCCATCCTGGCAGTGCCCGACTCCGGCTAATCCAAAAATGGGCAAAGAGGTGCAGCTGAGGCGGCCGAACGAGGCGTAGTTGCTGAACCACCTAGCGGATAGCCACCTGAGAGGGCACCCACTTGTCAGTCATGTCCATAATTATGTATAATTTCAAGCCTTAATATAATTTAAACGGGTGAGTTATAAAAAACACCCCCCCCCCAGTGTCACAGTTGTCATGAAGGGAGAAATCAACTACAGACACCAAAATTTCTGCTGTGAAGTCGAGCAACATGAGGCTCCGTGGGGACTGACTCGCTTTTGGAGCCTCGAGTGGCCGTTCGAGGAACTGCACCGCGTGGTTTTAGTGCGCTGCTTCAGTTTCCCAGGTGAGTCTGCTGCCGATCTGTCTAATGAGAAAAGGTTTTGTAAAGTGATGTTACACCAGCTCCATTCATTCTCTCAAACAAAAAGAGTTTCTGAAACTGGAAACAGCTTACGCTCACGTCACTATCTGAGCGTGGTTTATCTCCACAGAATAAGCAAAACATTTCGACAGAACGTCTTCCTCAAAAGCCCCTCATGTTTGGTTTTGAATAATTGCAGACTTTGATCGTGTTTGCGTGAACGTTTGCTCTGACGTTTGTGGAGGTGTGCAGACCAGCTGGCGGTGCAGCACTTGCACCTCGACACTGCTCTCGAATGTGAATATTTTCAGTGTTTGCTGATTCGTCGGTGATGTTAAACTGAATGTCTTTGGGTTCTGGATTGCTGATCGGACCAAACAAGACGTTTGAGGGCGTCACCTTGGGAACACACTCTGGGAACTCTCTTTCACTACTCCCTGACACCTTATAGACCAGAATCAGCTCAGGCGGATTATCGCAGGACGTCCTCATGCCGCATCCGGGAAATTCGATTAAATAGGACGACCGACGCTCGTCACTCTGTGTTCGCCTCCATCGTTCAGGGTCGGGGGACAGAGGGACACCGTAAACAATCCCACGACCTGATTCGGACCCCTGAGCCATATTTCTAGAAAGCCGGGCCCTCGGGGGACAGCGGCGGTGGCATCAGGGGCCAGTGATACCTGTTGGCCCCTCCCCTCTCTTCCTGATTGACAGATGGCTGCTCCATTAGATGAGAATGATAAGTGGCTCTCCGTCAGCAGAAAGGACTTCCTCTTGACCTCTGACCCCCGACCCTGACTCTTGACCCCTCTCAGGGGTCGACCAACCCCCCCTCCCCTCCCCAAGCCTGTGTGCTGGTCTCTCGGCCGTCCACAGGTGCAGCCTGCAGGTCAGGACTAAGTGATGTGGAGAGCAGCTTTTGTTCCTCTGAAGGGGGAATCTGTCGAGGAGAAAAGAGAAGAAAGGAAGACAGACGAGGGAGAGGATGAGGAGTGTGGAGAGCCTGTTGTTCGGCTGTCTTCAGAGAGAAGAGAGAGAGAGGATGAGACAGATATAGACGCAGACAGGGAGAGAGAGGAGGAGGATGGAAAGGTGAAAGAAAAGCAGAAAAATGAGGTTCGAAACCAGATTCACCTCGTTTTTTTTTAATCAGCAATCACTTGAATTCCTTCATTAAAGAGCCAAATACAGTGACATTAACTTAAGTACTGCAGTTGACTCCACCTTTAAGGTACTTGTATTTCACTTGAGTATTCTGTTTTCTGCTGCGTTATATTTCTCCTCCACTATTCTAGATATTACCAGTGTTCAGATCCTTAGAAATACTCAGCTGCAAGTTTCATTCAGTAAGATGTGCGGAAGTGTAAACGGTGAAACGTGCTTCACATTTTCAAAAGTAAAAGTACTGATTGTGCAGAACGATGGTCCCCGATGAGAGTTATGTTATTATATCACATTATTGGATAATTATCATGGTTTGATCTGTAACGACGCACAACATTTTATATTCAAGTCTTAAAAGTCTGTGGGAGACGGTTTCCTTCAATCATATGACGGCATTTTTTATTAGAAGTATAATATTATTATTATTATTATACATTGAATCTTTCTCATTATTAGTTTGCTAAATGAGTCGCACTGAGAAAACCCCGTGTGCCGATGACGGCTGTGCGATGAGGACGAAAGCTCGCGATTGGACTTATTTTTGTAAAACCGACAAATTATCATCTTCGCTGTGTTACCGTTGCCGAGCCGACGTCTGGTTAACAAACCCTAAAATCACAGAGGTCCACGAGCTCCATCTCGCAGCTTGTTGGAGAGGCTCTCTTTTCACCTGCGTCATTATTATTACTGTAATTATTTGTATTATTATAATTGTTCTTGTGTGATTTTTAAAGAAGCCGGAGGTCTCTCTCATCAGAGCGGCTGCTCGGCCCCGGAGTCCAGATTTGACGCTCCAGCGGCTGCTAACCGGGCTCAGGTCCTCCAGACGGCCCCGTCCGCCGCTCTGGACTCAACTAATAATTATAATAATTCAGGTTGCTGAATTGTTCTCTCCCTCTTTATACTTTAAAGTGTTTACAGTAATAGTAGCTCTGCCAGGAGTGGACGACTCTCTCTCTCTGTATTAATAAGCAGTGCAGTACTCAGCACAGCGCGAGGTAAAGCTTCGCCATGATTACAGTATGCCATCAAGAAAATTAGTTGTTTCCCACACACAGCAAAGCACAGCGAGGGGTTTGCAACATAACAAGTTGCTTTTGTTTACTGCGGCTCGCTAGCTGTTTTCATTATGCTGAGACAAGCCCATAGACTCTGAGCCAGCTGCCACAAATCACACGTTCAATTATTCTGCTTTGCTTATGAGCATCCAAATATTTAGTCCACTTACCGCGAACAAAAACAGTAGTAAAGTGATTACAGCCGCCGAGGAGTCGGGTTCTCCTCCGAGAGGGAAACAGGAGGAAGGAAGGAGGAGAGGACAGAGGGATGGAGGAGGAGGAGGACACGTGGAAACTGTTGGCTTCCTCGCTTTCTGGGACCATTCAGGCAAACAACCATGCGAAGAAAATTACAAGTTTAACATCAAACAGGGGAAGAGGTGAGGAGCGAATCAGAGGGTTTGATCGCTGGTGGAGGAAAGATTTCAATCCCTTTTAAATATCAGAACCACAAGACACAAGAAGTTCAGAATGTTTTTAGTTCAGCCGTGAAAAGTACTCAAGCAACCAAACGTGAAAGCACTTCCTGAAGTGGAGTTGGGTTCCACGGCCGCAGGAAACTCTCTTATCTCCGCTAAATTTTCCTGCTTTCGGATAAAAAGGAAGGAAAGGAGAGAGAGAGAGGATGGAAAAGGAAGAGAAGAAAAGGAAACAAAATCAGGCAAGGAAGGAAGGAAGAAAAGTAGCAAAAGGGGAAAGAAAGAAAATGGGGGGAAGGAAAGGAGAAAGTAGGAAGGAAAGATCGGCAAAGGAGGTAAGCAAAGTCAGAAAGGAAGGAAGTTCAGAAAGAAGGGAGGAAGGAAAGAAAGTGAGGAAAAGAAAGATGGACACGAAATAAGAAGGACTTTCTTAATTATTTTTAAGTAAAATATCCGAACCTCTAAAATGGACTGAAGGAAGTGGACTCGGTTAGCGACGGAGGAGTCACACAGACAGACAGACAGGAAACGACGGAGCGAGTAAGTCAGCTTAACAGTGGGGGGGCAGAGGTCAGAGGTCGTGACCTCTGTGTGGTCTCAGGTCTTTGAAGAGGAAGACGAGCCGGTCGCAGCAGAGACCTACGGATCTTCCGTAGAGGAGCGCAGAGTTCAGACTCCCAGCAGGCCTGTGGAGGAGGATTACACGCTGTGATAGAAACACTTTAAATATATTGTGGACTAATCCTTTAAAGGCTTTAACTCAGCGCCGAGGCTTCCTCTGCAGCAGCGGGGAGGGCCGAGCGCCGGCAGGGTCACGCGTTCAGTTCCCTCCGAAAGTGCACTGATAGAGCAAAGCATCCGCACTGACTCGCTGCCTTCAGTTACAGTGTTGTTCCTTCTTTCTTAACAACTTTATTCTTTATTAGATTCAACGGATACGTCTGGAACAAATTACCGGATACCAATAGTTAATTTTCTTCTAATTATTAATGACAATCAGAATCTCCTCAAGGACACTATTATTGAAGGACTCTTAAAGGTGCCTAGAACCTCATTATGGACCAGTAGTTCTAGTGTTCCTTTAGGAAATTCTTGATGGACCCCTGGAGCTTCCTCAGTGGCACAGAGAACCTCCTCTGTGACCATCAGAACTTCCTAAAGGACCTCTAGAACATTGAAAAAGACCCTTAAAACCTCATTGCTGACCTCTAGACATTCTTAAAGCACCCATAGAGCCTCGTCATCGATCACAAGGACCTCGTAAAGGAACACTGGACCCTACACTCCTAAGGACCTCCTTAACGGAAAAAGCACTGTGGAGAGTCCTCCAGCTGTGAAGAGATGAGATTTGTGTCCATTTAGGAGGAGCTTATTACTTTCAGACACATTTTACAGACAAACCGCTTTCTCACGTTTCTCCAGTTTCAGAGATAAGAAGACAGTTTGACATGTTCTGTGTTCTACGTGATGCATTTCACAACAAGAAAGCAACAAAACTAAAAAACTAAAAACCGGGAAACTGTTTGTAACCTCTGCAAAGCCTCACAGGCTCGCGCCTCCACCGACACAAACAGCACAAACAGCACAGCAGACACCACAACACAACTGTTTCACCAGATTATCTGCAGAGCCAGCAGCCATGACGGACCTGCAGAAAACCCCTGCACATGGCTCATCCAGCATCCACACAACCTGCATTCATGGGACTGACAGCATAATTTCAGAGTGAAAAGAGAGGAGAGAAGGTGACGGAGAGGCAGACAGTAGAATAATAAAAAGAGACGCAATAGGAAAGTAGTTTGAGGGAGACAGAAAAGCCTCATCAATGAGCACTAGAACCTCCTAAAAGACCCGCAGAGCCTCCTCATCGATCACAAGAACCTCTTATAGGACTCCTAGAACCACCTGCAGACTGTTCCTTTAAAGGGTGATAATGACCTACTTTATTGATCCACTTTGGGGAAGGTTCTCCTCTGTTGCACCGCCACAGGGAGGTCGGAGGTCAGAGGTCAGCTACAGTGAAGCATCCAGGAGCTGTCGGGGATTCAATGTCTTGCTTAAGGGCTCAACTAATGACACCAAACAAATGAGAGAACTGATGCACTGTTAAAGATCAAGTAGTTGTTCCTAACCTTGTTGGTCTGTGACTATGAGTTGTTAGCAGTTCCACCAAAGAGACATTTTCCCTCTAAACTCCTCAAATCGTTTCATTTAAATAACTGTGGAGCAAAAAGGTAAAACTCTCCAATAGAATGCTGAACTGCAAGTAGGTGGCTGTGTTTGTTAGTGCAAGCACTATTCATGTGTTTATTAAATACATTACAGACCGTGTAGTGTAATTGATCTGGCCATTGCATTGTGAACAAGCCAATGTTAAAAGCAAAGCATAATACAACAGGCAAATCAGTTTAGGAGGTGGGAGTTGTATTGAATAAAGGCACACGTAACAAAGAACAGCCACCTATTTCATTGCAATTTTTCACATTAAGATTTGAGAAAATTCCCAAAAGAAACAAATCAAAATGTTCTTAACAGAACTTTGTTTTTTCTTCTTTCCCCATTAATCATCTCACAACCCCTGAGAATTATCTGGTGTCCCTTTGGAGGGGCCCGACCCCTAGCTTGGGAGCCACTAGACTAAACTAGCAAACTGTATTTAAAGCAGTTAATACTCTATATAAGCTAGTTAAAACTGTATATAAAGCAGTTAAAATTAGCTAACTGTATATAAATTACCTAAAAATAACTAACTGTATATAAAGTAACAATAGCTTAAACTAGCTAACTGTATACAAAGTAGTTAATACTGAATATTAAGTAGTTAAAACAAGCTAACTGAATATAAAACAATTAAAACTAGCTAACTGTATATAAAGCAGTAAAAACTAGGTAACTGCGTATAAAGAAGTAAAAACTAACGAACTGTATATAAATAGTTAACACTAACTGTGTATAAAGTAGTTAAAACTAACTAGCTGTGTATAAAGTAGTTTAAATTAACGAACGGTGTATAAAGTAGATTAATCTATCAGTATAAAGAAGTTAAAACTAGCTAACTGTGTATAAAGCAGCTAAAACTAGCTAACTGAATATAAAGCAGTTAAAACTAGCTAACTGTGTATAAAGCAGCTAAAACTAGCTAACTGTGTATAAAGCAGCTAAAACTAGCTAACTGTACTATATAAAGTAGTTAAACTAGCTAACTGTATATAAAGTACTTAATACTGAATATAAAGCAGTTAAACTAGCTAACTGCATATAAAGTAGTTAAAACTAGTTAACTGTATATAAAGTAGTTAAACTAGCTAACTGTGTATAAAGCAGCTAAAACTAACTAACTGTGTATAAAGTAGTTTAAACTAACGGTATAAAGAAGTTAAAACTAGCTAACTGTGTATAGAGAAGTTAAAATTAGCTAGCTGTGTATAAAGTAGTTAAAACTAGCTAACTGTATGAAAAGCAGTTAAAACTAGCTACCTGTATATAAAGTAGTTAAAACTGGCACACTGTATATAAAGTACTTAATACTGAATATAAAGTAGTTGAAACTAGCTAACTGTAAATAAAGTAGTTAAAACTAGCTAACTGTGTATAAAGCAGTTAAACTAGCTAACTGTATATAAAGTAGTTAAAACTAGCTAACTGTATATAAAGTACTTATTACTGTATATAAAGCAGTTAAAACTAGCTAACTGTATATAAAGTAGTTAAACCAGCTAACTGTATATAAAGTAGTTAAACTAGCTAACTGTGTATAAAGCAGTTAAACTAGCTAACTGTATATAAAGTAGTTAAAACTAGCTAACTGTATATAAAGTAGTTAAACCAGCTAACTGTATATAAAGTAGTTAAACTAGCTAACTGTATATAAAGCAGTTAAAACTAGCTAACTGTATATAAAGTAGTTAAACCAGCTAACTGTATATAAAGTAGTTAAACTAGCTAACTGTATATAAAGTAGTTAAAACTAGCTAATTGTTTATAAAGTACTTATTACTGTATATAAAGCAGTTAAAACTAGCTAACTGTATATAAAGTAGTTATACCATCTAACAGTATATAAAGTAGTTAAACTAGCTAACTGTATATAAAGCAGTTATAAACTAGCTAACTGTATATAAACTAGCTCCAGATCGAGCAGCTACAACAGTAAAATGCTGCTTTTTAACATTGATGCATCAGTATTAACATCGTGATTAAAAAATATATAATAACATTTCAGTCAAAGGGACATTTTACTGCGGAATGAGTACTTTTACTTTTGATACTTTTAGTAGGCTACATTTAGCAAATACTTGTGTACTTTTACTTCAGTAGGTTTTTGAATGCAGGACTGTTACTTGTATTGGAGTATTTTGATATTGTTGTATTGGTACGTTTACTTAAGTAAAAGATGTTAATATTCAGGTGAGGTGGAGAGTCCTCCACCTGGGAAGCGATGAGATTTGTGACCATTTAGGAGGAATTTATTACTTTCAGACAAGTTTTCAGGTGTAAAATATGAGGAACAAGCGCTCAGGCATTTCTCCAGTTTCAGAGATAAGAGGACAGTTTGACATGTTCTGTGTTCTACGCGCTGCATTTCACAAGAAAGCAACAAAACAAAATTGAGAAACTGTTTGTAACCTCTGCAAAGCCTCACAGGCTCACGCCTCCACCCACACAAACAGCACAAACAGCACAGCCGACACCACAACACAACTGTTTCACCAGATTATCTGCAGAGCCAGCAGCCATGACGGACCTGCAGAAAACCCCTGCACATGGCTCATCCAGCATCCACACAACCTGCATTCGTGGGACTGACAGCATCATTTCAGAGTGAAAAGAGAGGAGAGAAGGTGACGGAGAGGCAGACAGAAGAATAATAAAAAGAGACATAATAGGAAAGTAGTTGGAGGGAGACAGAAAAGCCAAAAAGTGGAACCCAAATCCTCCAGAGGCCGAGCAGGCAGGAGGAAATCTGAAAGAGGTCGAGGGCCAGCCGCTGAATCTCAGAGATTTAATTTGTGGTGTAAAACACGTTATAATAATCCACCCGGAGGTTCACTTCAGTTCTCTCGCTTCAAGTCGGGTAAAAACCTCACATCTCCAAAGCAGCAGTGAGTGTACCCGCTAACAGGTCCGGAGTGCGTATCACAGCCCGGTGGAGCTCCTTCCGCTGGGCCTCAGAGCTCCACTGTTGTCCAATAAAAACACACGTTCCTTCATTACCACAAACGCACGCACGCACTGGAGTCTATTCGGACTCAGTTTGCGTCTTCAGCAGAAATATGTTCACAGAGAAAGCAGAGAACACTGCCAGCTTTATCCTTTACATTTAATCTTACAAATGCAAGGCCTTAAATTGGATTTGAGCTCAATTTCATCGCACTGATTAATTTCTCAAAATTTTATATACCTTTCATTTTTTAGTCGTTAACCAATACCCTAATTACTCGCGCTGTCTTGAGCGTACTTATGATATATCCATGCCTTAAAAATCGATACATCCGTTATATTTATATCGCAGCCATTTTGTACGGAAAAAACAGCCAGTCATATTTCAAAATGCTCACTATTACACAGTGATCGACTGTCCATAATCTCCTAGTGATGAAATGTAGAGTTCATGAGTTATCATGAGTTATGTAATGCATTAAAGTCTATGGAGGCCCATTCACATTGTATTTACTACACAGGACCTGTATACAGTACATCCGTTCTGAGGTATTTGTACATTACCTGAATATTTCTATGTGATGCTACTTTATACTTCTACTCCACTACTTATTCATCTGACAGCTGTAGTTACTAGTTTTCCGATTGCGGTTTTACATTAAAATATATAAAGCACAATGCATTGTATCGACTGAACCGTCCTGTTTTTTGGCTACTAATGAATTCCACCAGACATTTCCCCTCTGAACTTCTCACATGGTTTGATTTCCAGCTATTTCCGGGCTCAAAGAGGGAAAACTCTCCTGTGTTTCACAACAAAGGGTCCCCCCCCCCCATCAGTCAGTTTAACGAACGAATAAATGAACGAACCGATTCACATGAAAGCAGCTTATTTTCCTGACTCCGCTGCAGCTCTCCTACATTATCAGAGTTTATACAATACTTTTTTTACTTCCAGTCCTAAAAGTAGGACCTGAGATGTTATTCAGGAATAACCTTTATTCACTTGTACAAATACAGGCTACACGTATAACAAAGTGGTGAAAACTAACAGGTCACCATAATTTCCACTTTGCACCTGAGAGTGACGTCTCACTCCTTCCTCACAGGCAGTGTTGATGCTTCTTCAATAAAAGCTCAGTGATTCTAAGACGCTTGATAAATATGGGTGCTTTTCACCCCCACAGACGTTTAAAAAAAAAAAAAGCCTTTATGGACGATGGGAAGCTGCTGCGAGACGCTTTCAGAGTCGCTCTCGGGGCTCGCCGAGCGCTTCGACAAAAAAAAAAATCTCCCCAAAAAAAGTTAGGAGCTTCTGGCCGTGACGGCAGCAGCAGCTCTGCAGTGTCCTCCCCCCCCCTCCAACCTTCCCCATGACCCTCACCCCCCTGTACCCCCCCCCCCCCCCCCCCCCCCCTCCCCCATTGCCTCCGCCTTTACCGC
>CM022480.1:26785541-26809077 GCA_011952105.1 Coreoperca whiteheadi
TGGAGGGAGGAGAGGGGAGAGAGGGGGGGGGGAAGGTGGGAAGAGGACGAGGGGGGGAGAGGGGGGAGGGGGGGGAGAGAAGGGGAGGAGAGGAAGAGGGAGGACAGGGGAGAGTGGGGGGAGGAAAGGTAGGGGGAGGACAAGGGGAAAACAAGGAGACGAGAGAGGGAGAGAGGACAGGAGAGGGAGAAAGGCGGAGAAGAGGGGAGAGGGGGAGAGAGGACAGATGCCGAAGACGAGTGAAAGGAGGCCAAAAGCAGACAGAAAATGGGAAAAAAGAGGAGAAAAAGGAGACCCATGGGAGAGAAGGTGGACAGGAAGGAGGGAAACTGGGTCAGGGGAGGAGTAAAGGTCACATGGAAGGAGAGGAAAGGAGGAAAGGAGCAGGACAGAAATGAGAAAAAGAGGAGACGGGTGAGAAAGAGAGATTGAAGCCACAGAAGGAGAGGTGACACGACGAGGGCGAAATGAAAGGAGGAGCATCGTAAAAGGACTGGAGGAAGAAAAAGAAAGGAGAGGGAGGGAGGGGGAAAAAGAGGAGGAGAGGAACGGGAGCTGAAAAGAGTCAAGGAAGAGGCTAAAAAAAAGGACAGAAAAAGATTGGAGGAGGAGAAGAGGAAGAGCAGGCCTGCTCCTCCTCTTTGTCTCACCTGCTCCTCCTGCTCTTCCTCCTTCTCCTCCTGCTCTTCCTCTTCCTCCTACTCCTCCTCTTTGTCTCACCTGCTCCTCCTGCTCTTCCTGCTCTCCTCCTGCTCCTCCTCTTCCTCCTGCTCCTGCTCATCCTCTTCTCCTCCTGCTCTTCCTCTTCCTCCTCTTCCTCCTGCTTCTCCTCTTTGTCTCACCTGCTCCGTCTGTTTTCATTTTAAACCTTTTTTCACACGTTGTCATAACTTTATTAAACTCTTGTTTGATTTATATTCCTGCTCCTCCTCCTCCTGCTCCTCTGCACTGTACGGCCTCTGTGAGAGTCCAAAGAAGGTGAAAGTTGTTGTTGTTTTTTTATTTCACAGTAAGAAGACGTGGCGCTCAGCTCCTTCCTCCTCGTGGCGTAAACGGGACGACAGACGAGAACTGAACTTTCAGCTCTTAATAGAAAAACTACAACACTGAGCGTCAGTCAGCTGCAGTGACGTCGTGCAGGAAACGCTGCGTCTGTTCGTCATTATTATTATTGTTGTTCTCTCCTTCATATAAGTGTGAATGTTAGTGTTTGTAGTTTTGCTTTATGCTTCTTTATATATTTCGACTATGTTTTGTTGTGTTGTTGTGTGTGTGTGTGTGTGTGTGTGTGTGTGTACACTTGCTGATTTCTGGTCTCTCAGGTGTAAATGGGGGTTTCTTGCCTGATTGGCTCGTCAGTCTTCTGCCTCTAGAGGGCAGTAGGTGTCCAGGACCGCAGTGTGTGTGTTTGACCCTTCATCTACACACACACACACACACACACACACACACACACACACACACACACACACACACACACACATACACACAGAGCAGCCTGAGAGCCTTACTATTCAGCCGTCACTGTTTGTGTGTGTGTGTGTGCCCTTGTACAGCCATCTTTGTGAGGACCAGTTTGCGTTTTAGACCTTTTGGACCTGAGGACATTTTTGGAAAGTGAGGACGTTTTTGCCGGTCCTCACTTTTCAAGAGACCTTCAAAGGGCTGTTTGAGGGTTCAGACCTGGTTTGAGGGTTAGAATTAGGTTAGGTTAGGGTTAGGGTTAGGGTTGGGGTTTGGCACTTAGTTGTGATGGGTAAGGTTTGGGTAAGGGGCTGGGGAATGCATTATGTCAATGAGAGTCCTCACAAGTATAGATGTACCAGGTTTGGGGTGTGTGTGGGCTTGTTTTACTATATTCGTGGGGTCCCAAAACCAGGAGCCCACTATACTTGTGGGGTCCTGAAAGCTTTGTGGGGACAAAATGCTGGACCCCACGAGTTTAAAGGGCTGTTTGAGGGTTCAGGGATAGGGTAAGGGTTGGGCTTAGGCACTTAGGGTTAGGGTTAGGGGCTGGGGAATGCATTATGTCAACGAAAGTCCTCACGAAGATAGTGCCGCAAGGCTGTGTGGATGTGTGTGTCGGGGGAGGGGTGTGAAGGGCAGTCAGCGTCCCCGTGAGGCTGCTGGTTTCAGCAGTCAATGGTCCGACTTGGACTTCCAGTATCTGGATCCAGTTTGTGTCCCATTGTAGCGTTTTTCGCCTCGATGCACAGTCAAACTATTGCCGCGGCGAGCTGCGATGAAATCCTACCCCCGTCCAATCGGGCCGACACACACACACACACACACACAAACACACACACACACACACACACGAGAGAGAGAAAGCGGAGATGTCGGTTTGCTTCCGGGACGTCCCGAACGATCAGCGTGATTCGGATCGAATGCTACTTCGGGCCCCTTCTTGGCCCCCGAGTCTGCTTCGGTTTAGTTTACACCGTGACAGCGAAGTGGCGAGTCAGGAAGCCGACACAGCGGCGGAAGAGGTGCTCAGGTCTTGTACTTCAGTAAAAGCAGTGACACCACAGTGTAGAAATACTCTGTTCCAAGGAAAAGTCCGGCATTCGAAATCTTACTAAAGTAAAAAGTACAAAAGTATTAGCATCAAAATCTACCTAAAGTACCAAAAGTAAAAGCACTCATTATGCAGAACGGCCCGTTTAAGAATCATATATATGATATTTTTGTGTTTTAATCATTAATGGATTATTAATGTGCTCATTTCCATTACCTTATACACTGCTGGGGAGCTTAATCTATTATAATGCATCGTGTTTTATTTGTTGATCATGTTTTCGTATTATTATAATAATCCCAGTCTGTAGAGTACATTTATCGGACGAATGTCCTGGAGCAAGAAGTACGTGACGTTTGCCACTGAAATGCGGTGGAGTGAAAGTATGACGTAACTTAAAATACTCAAGTATTTTAATACTTAGGTACGGCGTAACTGGCTCGGACGGGGGGGACCCCGCACGAAATAAAGCACCAACAATTTGGAAAAATCAAAAATAGCAATGAAAAATTGGCAATATGAGACACACAAAGTAGACAGAGTGATGTAGCAACCAATCGGCTCACAGCGGGAGGGGAAAAAGGAACAAGCGGACATGTTGAACCTGTGACCGAACGGCTGCTTGTTTCCAGGTCCAGCAGCGACGCGACGCGTCATCAGGAGTCGTGTTCGCGTCGCCTGATGAGCGCCGGCCCGATGTCGCCCCTCCGCTCGCCCCGTGTTTGCGCTTAAATCTAAAGGTGGCCCCTCGACCGCCTGAGGAGACGAGGCTCGCGGGATCACTGACCTCTTTTAAATCGCTCCTTAAGACTCGTCTTTACAGACTTGCTTTTGTGTGACGTCGCCTTTCAACTCGTCTCTTCATTGATTTTATCGTTTCCATTTGTTTTCATTTCCGGCGTCGTCTGACAGTTTTCAGATCGATCTCCTTCCTTTTGGGCAGCTTTCACTGAGATAATCCATCAGTTATTGTTTATGACGTCATTTTTTGTATTTGCACACAAATGACACCGGATGGGTTTGAATTAGACACCAAATATAAACCACAATTAAAATACATTAAAGGCACTTAGTACTTCTCCTCCATGGAAAGTGTGCAGATGGCTTTGAAAGAGCATTTAGGAACAAGATTTACAGAAAAGTTTAACAATTTCTGTTCCTTTTTCTCAACCTTCTCCTGCCAGCGCTTGAACGTCCCAGCTTCTCTGAATGTATCGGCAGGACAGGTTTTCGTGTCTTTGACAATAAAAAGGTTCAACTGACTGAATGTCGAAGGTCGAATAAAGCAACTTCATCAACGAACGATTAAGCGATGCGAGTGAAAGCTCCAGAACAGATACTAAATGGACCTCGAGGTGTGATTGTTTTTTGGTTTTTTTCTGGTGTTTTTTAGTCAACTGGCTAAATGTTGATTGCAGCACGTTTTAGGTTTACTGAAACGAAGAGAGAGGATGGAGTAAAAACTGCCTAAATCTACAAATACAAAGTGGGGTTCTTTTTCAGTCTTTGAGTAAAGATTAGCATATTATTTCTTGTCTAATAAGACAACAGCAAACGGATGCAAGCACGGGAGAAATAAGTTGAATGTAAAACAATTTCAAAGTAGATTTTTAAATGTGTGCTGATGGTTGTCTCCCCTCTCCCCGCTGATGTACTGAACTGTAGGATCTGTTTCTTTGAAACGTGACACACACGTTAGCAGCGAAGCCGTCAGCAGACCTGATTAATCTCATTTCGTGCAGCAGAAGTACAGTGATTTGAAAAGATTGCGGTGCGTTCAAGGAGTTTTCAAGGAGTTTTTGATGGTGAAAGTGCAGGATCCCCCCCCCCCACACACGCACACTCCAAATTACAAGTAGAAAGGCGTCCCGCATCAGCGCTCACATTTACATTTTACACCCCAATCATGTCATCTGGCAGAGTTAGAAGCAGCGGAGGAAAGTCTCAGATCAACATTAGAAAAAAAAGACGTTTATTCACGACGAAGAGGAGGAAGATCCAGCGGGAGAAAGGTGTCCGTTTGAAGATGACATCGGTGTGGGGTGAGGGGTCGAAGGTCACGGCAGCCACGTGAAAGACGGCGAGATGAAGAACAGCGACGCGACTCATTTGTCAGCGGTGGATAGTAACCAAGCACACCGACTCAAGTACTGTTCTGAGGTACTTGTACTTTACTTGTTTTGATACTTTACACTTCTTTTCCACTGCAGTTCAGAGGCAAGTGTTGTACTTTTTATTTTACTGCACGAAAGTGATGAACACATGAATGCATCAATCATTATAATCCAATAATATATATATGATTCTGAAACGGGCCATTCTGCATTCTGAGTACTTTTACTTTTGGTACTTTAAGTAAACTTTGATCTTAGTACTTTTGACTTTTGTACTTAAGTAAAAATTTGAACACAGGACTTTTACTCGTAATAAAGTATTTCTACACCGTTGTATTACTACTCAAGTAAAGCATCTGAGTACTCCTTCCACCGCTGTCATTTGTCCTCAGCAAATCGATTACAATCCCTCCCGTCCAATCACAGAGCTGGATTTTAAAAGTGTTATATAGAGTCGGCGACTCAAACCACTCCAGTTTTTTGTTATGGATCCTTCTGAAAGACTTAGAATTAGGTCTCCATTGCGTCCTCTGCACATGCTCCTGAAACCTGTTGAAGTATTCATCTGTAACGTGAAATATCCGTGACTGAACATGCAACAATCCAAGTTTAAAAAAACATTTAAAAATCTCCACTAGCTTCCCTATGAGGACTCATATTGAAAGGATGCTACATCCTGATTGGTGTCCTGACGTACACTGTGACATCATCTTTCTCCACCTAACCCCCCCCCCCCCCTCACACACACACACACACACACACAGTGAAATACAGAAATCTCTCCCGGGGAGGAAACCAAACCTGAAGGTAAATCTGGCGGTTAACGCTGCGTCCCTGCAGGATCCCAGCGCCCAATAACAGATAAGTTGTTTCGACCCTCAGGCCAGACGCCGGTCACGGCTCGCTTTCTTTAAACTTCCCGAGGCCTTGAAACTTGCTGCAGAGAGAAAATCCTTCGCAGTCAACGTTTTCTCAGCTTCTGTTTCAGTCAGAGACTGAAGAAGACTGATGGATAAACAGAACAGATCTAGATCACTCTGTTGATTTGATCTTTTAGCTGTAACACACACACACACACACACACACACATACATATATATATATATATATATATATTTACACGTTGGAACATTATAGCAACCACATAAAAAAAACACCTACAAACACCAACCACCCTGAACATAACAGCATTTTGTGGGGTTTTAATAACCCGAAGAAGAGTTCATGTTCTATATTTACACACAAATTACACGTGATGGGTTCTGAAGATCTACTGCCTCACAACTTACTGCGAATATTTAATATTTAGTTGTTTATATTTCCCCTTAAGATTCATTTGTTTACTGTATATTTATGATATTTTATACTCTTGTGACGGGGGGGAGGGGGGGAGGGGTGTCTGGCAGTAGATAATTGTCTTCTTAAATGGAAAATGTTTTCGCACGACGCCTGCTGCTGGGGAATCACTGCTCAGGCAGGCTTCACGTCTCTGCCCGCTGATCGCCTGCACTGAAGCAGAAGGCCACTACTGGAAACTGGAAAGGCGGCAGAAAAACGAGTTTGTCCGTCTGAGAAGCTCCGGCGAGCTTCCGGATAAATGGTGCAAAAATAAACACCAGCGTGGTCCTTCAAAGAACAAAGCTTGCCATTGCTGCATTCTGGCAATTTCAGAACTGCAAAATGACAGTGAGAGGCCCCAGAAGAGAAGTACTGGGAGCCTGCAGCTGAAAACAAGGTGACATTTGTTAGTGATTGGCTGATTGACGGCGACGAGTTTATTGTTGAGCAGCCAGTTGGACACGCGGCTCCCCCTAGAAACTTGGCTCGCACAGAGACAGCTGTATTGGAAAACGGCGCCCGTGCCAACTGTGGTAATATCTGTGTTCTCTGTGGAGTTTCAGTGAGGACGTGTCGGTGTGAATTTGTGCCCCGCATCCCCGTCTGCAGGCGCCTTTCTGCTCCAAACAGCATCCAAACTCATTCACGAGCTCCTCGCTGCTGCTGAGGCGCAACACTGAGCGTCTTTGTTAAAGAAAGGACCAGAATATTCACATCAACTGTTTCCTTTTCTTCTAGCTGTTCAGAGGCTTCATGTCGAAGCGCGCGCTGCTGCCAGGAACACAAAAAAACAAAACAAAACCCAAGCTTTACCCAGACTAAAAGTCCACAGCAGCACCAGGAGGCCGTGCGGCTCATCACGCAGAAGAAAACTCAACTGTGACAACTTCTCTCTTCTTATATGCGTAGCTGGACCATGCTGTTGCCTATATCTAAAGAGCAGATCCACTGCGCCGCCTCACCAGTCAGTCAGGTGGTCAAACACCTTAAATGTCTTCTTGCGTCTACGTGACACGAACGAAGGCGAAGGCGAATCCGGGGGTGTTGGAAATGGCTCTGCTCGAATCCTCTGTGAACTCTGCATTCATGAAACGAGAAGAGAAATGACAGAAACGGGAGGAAACGACCTTCTGAGTTCCTCCTGAGATCCGTGAGAGGCCGAGCTGAACACAAACACACGGTGCAGACTTTGCTATCGACCACAGACTGCAGAAATAATCCGGCGGCCAATGAAACAACTTAAAAATAGTCTTTTACCGGCCTCTTTAACACAATTGGGACGAGCACTTTCTCCAACCTCAACCGAGAAGCTGAAGTTTCTTAAACGTTCCTAAATACAAACCATAAACCTTCACATATGAAGGTCATTTCGTATGTTCTGACAAATGATGTCCTTGCTGCAGTGGTGGCATGTAGCTAAGTACTTGTATTCAGTCTTGTACTTGAGTACAATTTTGAGGTACTTGTACTTTACCCGAGTATCTTCTCTTCATGCTGCTTTCTGCTTCTACTCCGCCACATCTCAGAGGGAAATACTGTGTTTCAACACTTTCCAACCCCGGCGCTCCATCACCCGCTTCACGCCGTGGCTGCTCAGCTGTGTGGAAGCCAGAGATTGAGTTCTCTCAGCTCCGCTTTGTCATTTTTCTGACCAACTGAATAGCGCAACGCCATGACTGTCTGGAAGTGCCCTCCAGAACAGCTTTAAAACCAAGTTTAGAAGGTTTCTTATTTATTTATTTTTGATCATCCGATTGGAACGAAACCTGCAGCCAGACTGTCTTTCGCTCCCTGACTGTTGTCCAACTGGTTAACGTTTCAGTAGTTCCCTTTCGGCGTCGCCAAAATCCAATTTCAAAAGGGAACTACACCGTGCTCTTTGACTACTGGGACAGGAGTCCTGTTCCCTGTCGGGCACTTTAAAGGCCTAAACTGTTGTTATTTACGCTGTTACAGGAGAGGCGAGCTGCTGTGTGGATGTTAAGCTCCAGTCAGTGAGGTTAGGTTAGCAGTCGTGCAACCCGCTGCTGGCCGCAAGTCAAGAACTGAAATTACTCCGGTGTTACACTTTAGGTTTCGGCTGCATATTTGCGCCTTTTTATTTTTCCGCCAGGTGAAGGTGATGATTTAAGCTGTCACGGCGCCGAGCAGTTTAACAATGGTTTTATAATAATATTTCAAAAAAAAAAAAAAAAACATCCTGGACTGGGTCTGTAAAGTGCTTCAGTGTTTTGTGCCTTTTGTGTGTGGCTCAGCGAAGGTAACGATTTAATCTGACATATTTCGGAGCAGCAGAATAATAATATTTCAGCGTGGTCTTTCTTAATAGCGGCGGAGAACAAAAGGCCGCGGGCCATTCATCCGGCTGAAGGCTTACTTTGACACCGGCTGCTCCGGGCTCGGCGGGGCTCCACAGAAGGAGTCGGGGAGTTTAGACGAGCTGCTGCTCAAACGCACTGACAGGGAAACATTAGCTTGTCCCGCAGCTGGTTGAGGTCACGAGTTTGAGTCCCCGCGTACTGTGGTTCATTCCGAGGAAGTGCTCTTGTGCAAGGCGCCGAATCCCTTCCAGCTCTACGTGCCTGAAGCCTCTGAAAAAGGCCGTGTCCTTGTAGGCTTCGGTGGAAGGTCACTATAGTCGTAACCCCGAGCTCGCGGAGTGCCCAAAGTGGAAGAGGTTCATCCTCTGAGGAGCAGGATTTTACTCAGAAAACAGCTAAAGTTGATCCAGGTTCAATGTTTTTTTGCCAGGTGACCCCGGATTTTACTGCAGGTTCAAAGTTCAACGCCTAATACTGTAGAGAGGCGAAGCCCCCCCCTTCCAGCGCCCGCTGTGGGACCGTATTTCGGAAGAAATAATGCACGTTAGTCCACTGCGAGAGTCAGATAATGTTTTAATCCTGTTTGAATTGTGCCATGAATTACAAACATGATGTTTGTCAATTTAAAAGATCATTTTGCAAGTCAAGGAAGTCGCAGTTTGTCGTATTACCATTTTAGTTCTGTGTGAACGCCGTCTCTCGCTCACCAGCACAAAAGTAACCACAGTTTTGCCACCTTTGTTCTGTAGAACTGTAATTTGCTCCGCTTTTATTGACATCACGATTGTTGTTTTAAACTTTTCGATTGACTTTAGGCTGCCAACTTTCACACCTGGCCAGGGACTGCGGATGAAAAGTTAGCCTTCTGGCCGACTCTGGCATATTTACAGTAACGTTTATTACAAATAAACTCAATAAAACAAAAAAAATTAAAAAAAAAGGTTTTGCACGCAGAGATTGTTGTTCGCACATTCGCGTCCACTTTCTGAGCTTTCAGCCGCATCATCAGGAGAGGGAGCTGCCTTAAGGGTCTACCTGTCGCGAACGTCCACACTGGAAAGTCTTCCAGGGGAGACTCTCTGAAAGGGCGCTCAGTTTTCCCCATTTGTACGGTTCATCGCGCGGCCGTCCCTTTTCGGCCCGCCTCCGAGCGTGGCCGTTCGCTTTTGGACTTTAGACATATACCCTCGCTTAACAGTGAGTCTGTCACGGACAACCGCTGACTTTCAAGAGTGGTCTGGGCCACACATTTAAATTCTGAGCGTGTCCTGCACGTCCGCTGACATTTAGAAGTGGTCTTTACAACGCGTCTAATAGCGAGCCTGTCGTGAACGCCCACTGGCGTTAAACGGTGGTCTCGAAAAGACACCACAGTCGCGAGAAGGTAAGCAGCAAAGAGAATCATAAGCTGAATCCTGTCTTTCAACGTTTACCAGCGTTTTGGGCCTCCAGTAGGCTAAAATCACTGCATTTCGGAAGGAAGTAAATGAAAGAAAGGAGGAAAGAGAGGACAGAAGAGGGAAATAGCAAAGGGAAGAATAAAGGTTGAGAGGAGGGAAGGAAAGCAGTCCTCATGTACTACAACTTTCAGGTTCAGTTTTAAAAATAAAGAAATGGAACATTTGTTCAGTGTGATTTTCCAGCCGAGGAGAAGGCAAATTATGTTTTTTGTGATGAAAAGCGTATTTTCGGGTGTTTTGTGTGAATACAGTCTTTGGTGTTTTCTGAGGGAGAAGCTAATGATTTAAACTTGACACGTCGGAGCTTAATAACAGCAGAATAATAATATTTCAGCTCGGCTCTTTCATAATAGCGCCGGCGACGAGAAGGAGAGAGAGAGAGAGAGAGAGAGAGCGAGAGAGAGAGAGAGAGAGCGCGGGCCATTCATGCGGCATGATGGGTAGTTTGACACGGGCTGCTTTTCTGCTCAGCACGATGTTTTCCACTCTGAGACGACTGGCGACACACACACACACACACACACACACACACATTTTAAGCATGTATGACAATCCGCCCATGCACTCTCATGTGTATGTTCTTCAAAGGGAGGGCTAACAAAATGCTAACATATGCTAACACACACAAGCACCGCGGGCCTGTCATTCTGTGCGTCGACCGAGTTGACGAGGAGCATTTAAAGCTCCACTCTCCTGACACACACCCCTCATCTGCAGTGACAGCTAGCAAGCTATTATTAACACACACACACACACGCAGGTATGCGCATCAAACTGACAGCTCGGCTATTAACCCGCGGCCCTGACTGAAACCCTACATACATCACAGTGGGGCACGCGTGCATGCCTGTCTGTGTGCGTGGCTCACAGTGGATGGCAGTAAGCTCCGCGGCGGCAGCGTGAAAAGTGGCAAAATGGGCAAGCGCCGCTGTCGACGGCGTCTGTAAACACGTCGGGAAAATCTTAAAACAGACAAAATAAACCCAGTTATTCAAATGTCGCCCTGAGCTGGAGACGAACCCGGGTCCAGACCCTTCAGGTGGGGCTCACGAGGTCCTCGTCCCCGGCACCGGGGGTCAGGCGCCCCGTCGCGATCAGCATTCGGGCGGTTTAGGTTTGCGAGAACTCTGTTGCTAGGCGACAGCAACGATGGAGGCGGGAGTGACTGTTTGTGTTTTGGGAGCGCAAGCATTGTGCGGTTGCCATCGGTAATAACAACACTGTACTCACCAAGTTAATATCGAAGATCACTAAAAAGGCTTCCGACGGGCCAAGAAGCACGCCGTTTATCCAAGCCACTTTCAGCTGGCGCTCGTCTCCATGTTCCCGGGGTCCCCCGTCAAAGGGCTTTGAGTAATCTCTATATTTGCAGTTCAACCTGCAAAAGAACGAAAGGTAAAAATCCGTTCAGCTGCTGTGGAGACGTCGGCGTCTAAAGTGAAGAGAGCTGCGTTGCCCGAGTTTGACATCAGCAGGCTGTAAGCTGCAGATGGGTGGTTTCAGCGTATCGACCCAGGGAAACATACACTGAGCATTTGAGCCAGGGAAAAGAAATATTGCACATATAATGCAAAACCCTTCATATTGAGAGGATATTGATCTGGGGAATGTTGGACCCTGGGAGCATAAGCTCCCTTTACTTACTTACTAGGTCAAATTTAAAGTGAACAGCATTTTAGACATTTTAGGCCTTCTGGTTCTCCACTGGACCGGGTGTTTTGAGGAAGGCGTTGAATCTTTCTACGGAGAGCACCCTGGATTAGCTTTTGGTGTTTTAAACACACAGAAACAGTGACGAGTGTTTTAAAAGGAAAAAAACCCTTTCTGCTTTGACAACCCGTCAAGACGTTCATACGCAACCCAAATACAAACTGAATTTCTCCTTTTCTGTCTCTCTGAAGCGTCACTGTACACTGAAACTAAATTACATTTATTCCTTTTTTGTTTTTTGCAGTCATTAGATGTTAATTTAAATTTTCCATCACTTCATTGTTTCATGTGGAGGCTGAACACGTACGACGGGCCACTAATTACAGCGGGGAACTGATTAGAGCTTAGTGGCCACCAAATTAACAGCTAATCGAGTGCTAATGTCTGAGAAGGAGACAGTTCCATGTTTGATTAATGAGACAGCTAGCTTAATGTTGTTACTGCTACGGGGGGCACACACACACACACACACATACAAGTACGATGACGTAGGAAGTACACATAGAAAGTGGACACAAACACAAAACCACAAAGCGCTAACCAGTGATTGTAATCAGAGGTGTGTGTGTGTGTGTATGTGTGCTAGCTTGTTTGCTGAAGTGAAATGTGTAATTTGAAGTACTCCTGTTGGTGTGTAACTTAATAATTCATCTGAAAAAAGCACATGGAAACGTTTCTCAGGGTCTGAACCCACATCTGTCCCACGGCTCGGTCACAATCGAGGCAGCGGACGTCTCGGGGAGGCTGCAGCCTGCACGACGGGGCGGCGCTCAGCCATGAACATTTTAATCCCACCGTGGTTGTCTCCTGGTGGGATAGATCTTATTTGGAGTTAAATATTATTAAAACAAAGGACGTGATTATAGATTTTAGAACTTTTACTTTAGGTTATGTTACTACGACCATTAAAGATCAGGATGTGGATTGTGTGGAAAGCTACAAATATCTTGGGACAGTCGTAGACTCTAAACTGACCTTTGAAAAGAACTGAGCTGGTTCGTGAGAAGGGTCACCAGCGTCTGCTCTGCCTCAGAAAGCTGGCTAGATTTCACATTGATAAATCTATGACGACCCTTTTCTGTCGGGCCTTCATTGAATCAATTTTGTCGTTCTCCCTTGTGGCGTGGTTTGGTAATTTGTCTTTGAAGAACAAAAATTCTTTGAACCATATTGCTAGGTGGGCAAGTAAAATTGTAGGTGAACCACAATTTAACTTAGCAGATCTTTACTCTACCTATTTACAGTGTGGGGCGAGTTCTATAATTAAAGATTGGGAGGGAGCCAGTGGGACCTGATGAAGAGAGGGGTCACGGCGCTCTCTGCGGCTCATTGAAGACCACTCTTGCCGCCGCGTTCTGGATCATCTGCAGAGGTTTGGTTGTGCGAGCAGGGAGTCCAGCCAGCAGCGCGCTGCAATAGTCCAGTTTGGACAAGACAAGAGCCTGGACTAGGACTCGTGTAGACTGCTCAGATAGGAAAGGTCTGATTTTCCTGATGTTGTAGTGGATGAATCTACAGGACCGGGTGGTGCTGGCCACATGGCCTGTGAAGTTTAGCTGATCATCGATTACACCCCCAGATTTCTGGCCGTGCTGGACGAAGTAACAGTCGATGAGCCTAGATGGATGGAGAGGTCGTGGTGAATCTTTGGGTTGTCCGGGATCACAAGCAGTTCCCTTTTATCGATGTTCATCTGCAGGTGATGGTACTTCATCCAAAGCGAGATGTCACTCAGGCATGCCGAGATGCGAGCAGAGACAGCTGAATCGTCAGGTTGAAATAAGACAAGTGGAGCTGCTTCTGGACAACCGAGCCGAGAGATGTCATGTATACGGAGAAGAGTAGCGGTCCAAGCACCGAGCCCTGCGGCACCCCTGTATTGAGATGTTGGGACTCAGGGACCTCGTCTCTCCAGGATACTCTGAACGACCGACCCGAGAGGTACGATTTGAACCATTGCAAAGCGATTCCAGAGACACCCATAGCACTGTTGTACTGGAGCTGGCAAACTAGCAGCCAAGATGCTAACAAGCCAGGGGTTATGTCAAAGGCAGTGCTGGAAAGTATCTAAGTACATTTACTCAGGTATTTTACTTAGTATAATTTTGATTTACTTGTACTTTACTTGAGTATTTCCATTTTCTGAGTATTTTCTTTATCCTTCTGCTCTACAATATTACTGAACTTTTTACTCCACTACGTTTATTTGATAACTTTGCAGAATCAGATCAATAACAAAATATAACCGACTAATAAAATGTCAAAATAAATATATGATAAGATAAGAAAAAGAAATTCACAAGATAGCAGTGCATGCATGTTTCTCTAGACTACTACTTTTATTCTCTCCTGTGTTTGTGCTTTTCTTTCGCTTCACCGTGAGAGAAAATATTTCATCCTGAAACTGATCTCGACGAGAGTCACTGATAAGATGTAAGTTGTAAGTTGCGATCACATGAAAACAGTTGACTCAAGTGGCGCTCCGGCGACAGATATTACCTGTGTTCTGCCTCTAGAGCCAGCAGGGCTACTTAACCACTTAGCAACAGATTAGTGAAATCATCGGGTAACCGGGGAGGCAAAGTGATATTTGGATTTTCCACAAAGAGCTTCAGTGTGCGCGGTGAGGCCTCCATAATCCTGCTGATCCAGTGGAGGAAATAAGCCCTGTGATTCTTTCTGTGGAGGAGGAAGGTAGGAAGAAACGATGAAAAGGATTTAATGATGACAGAAAACAACGTTATCAAGCAGAGGAACAGGGTTAATGTTCTCGCTGTTGTAATAAACTGTTGAGACAGACTTTAAAATCAACATCCTGAGTTTCAGAATGAAAACCTGCTGCGAGAGTTCAGGTGAGGTTGGAGAAACACAGACTGTTAATCAATCTGCCTCATGGTTTACTCCCTTTTTAGAGGGTCAGTCCACCCAAATGAAACAAAAGCATATTTTCCCACTCGTCCCGGCTGGTATTGATCCAGGTCTTTGTGTAATCTGCTGAGCTTTCAATCTCGATTGCTGAAACTTCTGTACATCGGAGGAATTTAGCATGTTCAGTTCCAGGTCACAAATAACATTTTTCTAATAGAAAAACGCAGGTAGCTTGAAAACTGACAATTGACGCTTTTTTTCCAAAGCAACTTACAGTGAATTCATTCAAACTCAACGGAACAAGAACTAGATGTCATTAAAAATCACAAGTGCGTCCCTCACAAATAAACAGCTACAAGCTTGTTAGAGAGCTGCTTTTTTTCTAAGAAGTGAGATGTGAGATGGAAGATTATCACAAAATAGAAGCCAATTAATTTTCTGACTAATCTTTATTATGATGTAGAACCGAGGTTCATGCAGAGAAATTGGTTCCAAAACGCATTAGATGGAAAAGTGGACGTGTCGAACGTGAATCCAGCTGATCACTACAGAATCATGACCAATAAATATCACGTAAATAACAAAAGTTGACGATGTGCCACAACAAACAAACTAACTTTTATTCAGGTTTTACTCAAGTCAGTCCAGGTGACTAACCTTTCCGACTTCATAGAGATCAGGGGTCACCACCGAGACTGTAATTCATTACAGAAGCATCACAACCAGTGCTGTAAAGGGCGGCATCCACCAAGGTGCGGCGTGTTTTCAGCTGAGACGCTTTGGTTGCTATGATACTGTGGAAGTGACTCTCGCTGACTGCTGCTTAGCCTATAACCCCCGTGGCGGGCGAAATTTGTTCCTCCCAGCCTTATTTTACATGTTGATGTTGAGGTGGCCCCGGGGACGTGATCCGGCACAGACACGGATACTCAGCGAGCAGCAGTCCGTTGTCTTTGTTGTCCAGCACTTCAGTACATGCAGGATGTGACGGCTGGTCTTTGTGGGATTCGTCCCGCCCCTCCTCCACTGTGACTGAACGGCTGGCTGAAAGAGTGCAGCGTTTTACCCAAAGTTAAACATTTTGTAACTCTCGGCAACCAGAACAAAAACGCCAAACGTGCGGCACTCAGCGCAGAATAGACGCTCGGCGCCGCGTCGCGCTGCCGCCGTTTGTAGCTGAGTGAAAATACGCGGCGCTCCCGTGGCAAACAATTCGTTCAACAGTATGATGTAACATTTTCGGGTTATCCAGAAACAGATTCCGTCTCTGTGCGGCCCGTACAGAGAGAGGTGCAGGGCGTCTTTAGTGTAGCTTAGCTCAAAGACTGGAAGCAGGGGGAAACTGCTAGCCTAGCCTCCACCAAAACAGAAACATCCATGTTAACTTCTTGATCCGTGGCTCCCTGCCAAAATGTTTTAGCTTGTTAACAGCTAGCAGCTTCAGCCACTAAATGTCTCCTGCATAGAAGATATGATGTGAAATATTTATATGTGAAATGTATTATTATTATGGATACTTTTTAAAGGAATAGTTCAACACTTTGGGAAATTCCCTTTCTTGCAGGGAGTTAGATGACTTAACAGATTTTTTACAGTTTTGCATTTACACAGGATATACAGTACATTACGGGGGGAAAACACTATACAACAGTACTAATACACTGATAAACACATAACATGGGGGGGCATAATTGCAGTACAGTACCACATAATTAAATATATAATTTAGATGATTATCTGTATTGGTGGTCTGTCTTACCTGTAAGGGGAACCAGGTTTCAAAATCATGTCAGATACACATACCGGGGCGGGGGCGGGGGCACCGCAGGGTTTCAGCGCAGTGTGTTGAAAGAGAGCTCCCCACTTCACCACTAATCAATCCAGAATGGTTCACATTATTTATTTATTTATAAAGCCAAAGCACGTTAATTACCATTTCTGAGCATGTGCCAGTGTTAGCCAGCTGGCTGAGTTTCAACTGCAGTCCTTTGGCAAGATGGTTGGAAACCAATGGAGTGATGGTAAAAAAAAAAAAACTACATCCAAAATAACAAAATAAATACAAAATAAGCATTTCTGCCATGCAGAGCGACAGGAAGCAGCAAAGCACAGCTAAACATCAACGATTATAACCAGTTTTTGACAAAAGTAGCAAACACCACAGTGTAGAAATACTCTGTTACAAGTCCTGCAGTCAAACGTTTACTGAAGTAAAAGTACACATGGTCCATAAGGTCTTCCTGTGTGTGTGTGTGTGGCGTCGCCGTCCTGTGAGAACCTCGTATCTCTCAGAGAAACAGCTGTTTTCAGCTTTGTGACGCCGCGGCTGATCCGAGGGGGGTTTAAAGAGTTTATTTAGCTTCTCAGCACGTGAAGGAAACTCTTCATCCTTCAGCTCGTCGCAGACACCCGGAGATACGAGGTTTCCACTGCACGGGACGGGGATGAAGAGCTGTGATCTGTGAAGGAGCTGAAGCTGTCGGACACATGCAGGGAAGGGAAAGGTAGAATATTCCCCTCTGAGATGAGCAGAAGGAGAACGAGGCATAAATAATCAAGTAAAGTACAAGTACCTCAAATTTGTAACTAAGTACAGCACCTGAGTAAACAAACTGATGGAAGCAGTTTGGCAGAGGTTGTACTCGATCAGCTGTGGAATATAACATGTACTCAAGTAGCGTACTTCAGTACAATTGTGAGGTACTTTGTGCCGGTCAGAGTCCAGTCAGATGGCGATGATGTCACATTGTCATCCGGACGGATAGGAAGCTCAAAGCAGTTTGAACCTTTCGTGCACCGACTCATCGCCATCTGTTTGTCCGATCAGAGGCGTCCTTAAAGGGACGGTCCACCTGAAACCGCGACACTGATCCCTCCCCTTTCTGCCCCCGCCCGCCGTGCCCACGCTGAAGCGCTGAAGCGACCTGAAGCGTCTCGAAAAATGGACAACAGAGAGTTCAGGATGACGGAGGACATTAAAGATATTCCCACCCCCGTCTTCGTCTCTCTCCTCCTCTTCCTCCCCGTATACCAATAGAGGTGTTGATGGGGGAAAAGACGGAGAGAGTCAAACGCATGAGGACAATCTGTCACACTACTAAATATACCTCCACCGCTCCCTCGCTTCCTACATCCTTCCTCTCCTGTATCCTTTTCAACTCCCTCGTGATATTTCTCTCTCTCTTTCTTACCTTCACTCCCTCTCCATCCATCCTTCCCTCCTTCCTTCCATCTTTCCCTTCGTTTTCTTCCTACCTTTTTTCATTATTCATGTCATCCTTCCAACTCCCTGCATCTCCAATGCCTCCAGGAACTCCTTCCCCCCATCTCTCCTCGTTTATTTGCTTATCTATCTCTCTCTCTATATATATATATATATGTGTGTGTGTGTGTATACATATATATATATATGTGTACTGTATATGTATCCACACCTCTCATTTCCTCTTTCCTTCCATCCCTGTTGCTTTCCATCACTCTTTCATTCTTCCTTTTCTTTCATCATTCGATGTTCCTGAAATCATCCACTCATGACTCAGACATCTAACTAAACTACACAAAGTAGAATAAAATAAATCTTTCCTGGAACGACATGAAGACTGTAGCACATGTTCTCCGCTGTTCAGCGCTCATCTTATTTCTACCGTAGAGGAAATAAATGCATTAATATACACAGTTATAAATATCGTGTATATATGATTCAGTTCAGTATCAATATGAGCATTTCAGTTAATCCTCTACATTTATGAGCGTTTGGATATATAAATGTGTATATATACTGTGTGTGTATATATATATATAAGCACTGAAAGGGTTTGAAGTGTCTATTGAAGTGTTAGAGCTGAAAGGTGTTGAAATGTTACTTACAAGTTTAAACCCTGAAGGCCCTTTTTCAGTTAGGCTACTGTTTCAGTTTGTATGTTAACAGAAAGAGTAGTTGAACTGTCAGCTGATGAGTACGAGATGAAAGCAGCTGGTAGCTAGTGGTAATTCGTATGCACTGAAAGCAGTTGAAGTGTGCCAGACGAAAGCAGCTGACATGTCAGAAGTCTAAGCCGTCAATGGGCCGTTAAACTGTAAGTCGATGGGTAAGCGCTGAAAGCAGCTGAAGTGTAAGAGATGAACGTGTCAGTAGAAGTCTAAACCACGAAAAAGCAGTTGAACCGTCAGTTGATGTGTATGCACTTGAAGTGTAGCAGATTAAAGTAGTTGAAGTGTCAGTTGAAGTTTAGCAGATTAAAGTAGTTAAAGTGTCAGATGAAAAGTAACCAATTAAAGTAGTTGAAATGTAAACAATTAAAGTAGTTGTCAGTTGAAGTGTAACAGATGAGAGCAGGTGAAATGTCAGATGTCTTAGCCACAAAAAAGTCGTTGAACTGTAAGTTGTAAGCACCAAAATCAGTTGAAGTGTGAGAGATGAAAGCAGTTGAAGTGTCAGTTTATGTCTAGAGAGGTTCTGTTTACTATCAGACTGAGGACATTTAATATGATCTTCTCTCTCATTCTTTTGAAGAATCAGCTTTTATTTTTGTATAGTTATTGTACTTAGCACTCGAGGTAATTGTGTGGTGCGCTCACTTTATGTCGGATGTCATTGATTTTCCTGTAGATTAAAAGGTAATTTTACTTTTCTCCACCACAGCCTTGCGTTGTGGCTCGTGTAAACCCGTCCTGTGCTCTTTGTTAGAAACAAACAGCTCCGAATGCGTCACCTGTTTGTTCAGTCGGCCTCTCACATGTGTTGTGATCATTTAATCCAGTCTTTGATTTCTCCAAGTGGAATCGCCTCGTAACCAGAACACCTGGTCTGAGAGCAGTTGTGTGGTTTGAACCAGTTGTGGTTAATATATTTGATAAAGTGGAGTACCCATATGAAGTATTTAGAAGTTCTGTCTGTTTTGCCAATTTCATCTCCCTGTTAACATTCAGTCGTTTAGTGTTTTGGCAGCTGGAGGTCAGTTACTTTGATTTTCTTTTGCTCTTTTTGACTCCCCCTCTCTTCTCCCTTCCTCACCCTATTCCCACTCCCCCCCCCTCGTCTCCACCTGAGGTTGGCTGTCAATCAAACGTGGACGGGGGTTGAGGAGGAGGAGGAGGAGACAGATGGAGGTGAAGGAGGAGGCCTGGGTGCTGCTGGCACTCCATCTTATGTGCGTCTATATGTGTCTATATATACTGTAGTGAATATATGATCAGACTAAACGTGGAGGACGACTGCAGATGGAGCTGACGGGGTCACGTCTGCCCCAACTGATCTGTCTGTCTGTCTCTGATGCAGCTCTGAACACTATAGAAAATATACATTTTCTTGTTTTTAAGCTCTTATAGAAACAGGGAAGTCGACGGGGCTTTGGGTGCTCGTTCTTTGACGCCTCAAAGTCCCAAAAGCAAACATAAATAAACAAGAAGGCCCCTCAATTAGGGATGTACACAATTCATTAAAGGCTGATTGTGCACATTAGTGTCATGATGTCGACATGTTCAAAAACGATGAACGAAGGTACATTTTATAGCCACGATGCACCGTGATGCGTTCGCTGTCATCACGTCGCGTCATGAGGTGCGCTACGGTATGAGGCGGGACTTAAGACCTCACGTGTTTCCATGGAGATTAATTGAAATTCCTGGCCCTGAAACTCATCTCAAAGAATTTTTTCTTAACAGTTCTCAACAGTATTAATATTGACAACTTGTGGAAAATATATTCGATTTTTACTTGTAAGAAGGTATTTTTCTGATGCAATATTTTAAATAAAGGGTGTGAGCATTTTCTCCACCACTGGTTAAGAAATGTTTCATTTAAAAGTTCTTGTTTGAAATCAGTAGGTTTTTTTCACTCGTTGTTTTTAACCACGTGCCGGCTGAACTCTCAGTGTTACTACGCACCGCGAACACGGCGGCGTCTATCAAGCACACGAGCTCGAGCCTCAACAGGTTGAGGAGGTTTTTGTTGAATCCGTGAGATCAACGTGAATGTGAACCATTTGGAAAGAGGTCATCGAGACAAAGAGTCTCTGGAATTACAAACATTAGGTTCTGATGTGCGTCAGCGTTTCACAACGTCAGGCACTGAGTCTTATCGCTCCTCCACCCGTCACCTTCTCCTCCTCCCGGTTTCTCTTCATCACCTCCTTCCCCCTCTTCTTCTCTGTCGTCCACCTTCCTCGCCTCGAGCTGCGTCTTTAAACCACAGCACACACACACACACACACACACACACACACACACAGCACACACACACACGCACACACACACACGCAGCACATACACACACACACACACACACACAGCACATACACACACACACACACACACACACACACACACACACAGCACACACACACACACACACACAGCACACACACACACACACACACACACAGCACACACACACACACACACACACACACACACACACAGCACACACACACACACACACAGCACACACACACACACACACAACACACACACACAGCACAGACACACACACACACACACACACAGCACACACACACACACACGCACACACAGCACACACACACACACACACAGAGCACACACACACAGCACACACGCACACACAGCACACACACACACACACACACACACACACACACACAGCACACACACACACGCACACACAGCACGCACACACACACAGCACACAGCACACACACACACACACACACACACACAGCGCACACACACACACAGCACACACACACACACACACACACACACACACCACACACACACACACACACACAGCACACACACACACACACACACACACAGCGCACACAGTCTGAAACAGAGATAAACCTCAGCTGGCAGCATGATGTCAGAGAGAGACATAAGAGAAGAGATAAAAAGACGCGAGTGGTTCAGATGAGTTTAGCTTTTTTTATGGGTATTTGATTGATTTTTAGCTTATTAAATATTTAGAATCGATTGATGAGTGAACTTATTTTTTCTCGGTCCACTGTGAGGATTTGTTGCTTTGTTGTTCTCTGTTTGAAATCACTGAAACTGTAAATCAAGGTTGGAACTACTTTTTCATTCTTCTTTTTCCTTTGATTCAAAAGTGAGAAGCAGATTAAAAGATAATACAAACAAATAAGCACGTGACCCTCTAACTCTGCCTTCTTTTTAAACATTTCCCTTGCTTCTGAGACGCGGTGGGACGGACCTGTTTCTCAGGACATATTGATTTGCGTGGTGCTGATTGGCTGTCGTGACTTCAGCGACAAAGGTTAATAAAAGATTCCTCCCACATTTTATCCCCGTAACTCGTTAAGGACACTTTCTAAAAAAAAAGGATCAAAATCGATGCAGCAGGACCGAATTTCAACTTCTTTTTTATTCCACACCTTGCGCTTCCTTGTCAAACCTGACGCCTACATTACCCATAATGCACCCCTCCCTCTCACAGCTGGCTGTGAGACTGGGGTGTGTCGTGCTGGTAGCGGCTGACGTGGCCTGTAGCAGAGCTGGCCTGCTGAGCTCCCGTCTCTCTGACTCCACGCCAACACATCTGTTTCGGTTTCAAACTTGCGCAGCCGACGCTGACTCGAGTGACATCACCTGAGGACAAGGCTCCATGCTACTTTAAAACAAGTGCAGTAGAACTCCCCAACACCTGGAAACCTGGAGTTAATACTCATCATCATCATGTTTAGGAGCCAATAGCAGCCACAGCACGGTGACCGAGGGCCCCGTGCAGGTCTAAGGGCCCCCGGCAGGTCTACGTTGCCTCGCTTAACGGCAATGGCGGGAGGTTTCTCAAATCTGAGTGCCAAAGGGAACACAATCAAAGCTGGAGGGATCTGAACACACAGCACAACCTCTGTGCTTCGATTTTATTTTTAGCATTTAAATGTGTCGGTGCGACGGTGTGCAGCCGGACGATGCGTAGCGTACTGTGGTTCTCTGTGTGTGTGTGTTACCAGCTGTTCCTCGATGTGTATGTTACCTCCTGAGTGTGTGTTTACTCTACGAGGCAGACTTCAACAGTTGTCTCACACACACACACACACACACACACACACACACACACAGGCTGCAGGTCATATGGATGTTTCGTCCAACTCTTCCTTCAGCTCAGATCGCTGAGAAAATAAACTCTGAGAGCGTTTATTATGCCTGACCTGCCAGAGTCTGTGTGTGTGTGTGTGTGTGTGTGTGTGTGTGTGTTGAAACCTCCCCAGGTTGAAGCTGTTGAACTTGGCCGACCTCCACAAATCAATTTATCTCCTCCTGCGTTCTCTTTCTTCTCCTCCCCCCTCCTCCCCCGCTCGCACTCCTCTCGCCGTCTCCTCCCTCGTCCGAAGCTGGCTGTTGTGTTCCTCTTTAGGCCTGCAGCTGATGTCGACACGGCGCTCGGCTAAACCAGCACTGCGTGCAAACAGAGGAGAAGAAAGCTGAATACTAAAGCGAAACCAGCCGAACAAAATCATTTGGCAGAACAAGTCAAAACACAAGCGTGTTTCTGAAACGACACGAGACTTCGGGCTGAAGACTTGAAGCCCCCTGTGGAGTTTTCGTGTAAACAAGCAAAAGTCGGTTTACGTTCAGCGCTTCTCACCAAAACTCACTGTGTGCATCCAAACGGATCCGCGTTTGCGAGCGTCTCCGTCACGGCCTCCTCCTGCAGCAGCTGTCGACCCCGCGGAGGAGGGTCGAACGCCGACGGAAGAAATGTGCGTCGCGTCATCTCAAAGACGGAAACGCTACACGACGTTAAGTCTCTGTAGCTCAGCAGGCGAGCGCCGAGCTGCGCGTCGAGGTGTGAGCGGCGCGTCGCGGGCGGGGACGGCGTGCGGCGCGTCAGAGTTCGTGCTCCATCGCAGACCTGCTATTATTTCTTTTTGTCTTTTTTTGCTATTACACAGGAGCAAACACGCACACACGCACATAAAAGCTCAGAAGAACAACAGCCGGAAACAGCAGACGTAAAGGAAACAATAAATAAAAAAATTAAAGTTTGCATACACAAATCTAAATATACATGCGCGAACACACACGTTCCGACATAATTACTCGATTATGCAGACAAGAAATTAACACATTCATGTCCTTTAACATTTAATTTAGTTTTTCTTATTAATAGCCTTTGAGAAAACTGTGTTTAAAAGTATTTGACGATGTTCAGGTTCTTTTTCATCATCCCTTAAAATCACGATCAAAGGGCAACTATAGAAACCTGCC
>CM022480.1:26836972-26849215 GCA_011952105.1 Coreoperca whiteheadi
GAAGAAAGGGATGAAGGAGAGGAAGCGAGGAATGTGAGTGAGCGTGAAGAGGTGAGCGAGCGGTGAAGTGACCTGCAGCTAAAATCTATCATTATCCAAAACAAAGCACTCACCGGCCGGCCGGCCACGCCCCCCCCCCGACTCTCAGGACTCATTCTCCCATAATTCCTCTGACCCCCGGCCAGGGCTAAGTAGCATTTGCAAACCAGTTTGTGATAATTACTGCTTTGAAATGCCAGCGCGCCACAGGGCGAACTCGGCGCCACGCTAGGGCAGCGTGCTAGCATATGCTAATGGCTAAACAACATGATAAGTCCCTCAGGGTGAAGCACAGGGCGCTGTTCATAATTACTGGTTAGCTGTTGCCTGTTTGCTTGTGGTGGTAGCGTACTGTATGGCTGGAGACGCGGTCACACTTAGCCATTAGCTTACAGACAGCCGTGAGGAAAGGCCTTCAGAGTCCGTAATTAGCGACTGGCGTTTAGCATCCTGCATATGAACGGCAGCAGACAGTCGGTTTGTGAAACTTTAGCAAAGAGGAGACGGGGATTCAGAGAAAGCAGGAGCTCCGGACCCAGTTGAAACTTCGTGCTGTTTATTTTAACATCATTATGCAAACGGAGGAGCGAGTGGAGCATGTTAGCAGAACAAATCATCACAAGCTCCACGTTCATTCATTCAACCTTTATTTATACAGGGTGATTATGTAGGACAGGTGACTGGATGCTGCATGGGTTGTCGACTGTGCCGCTGTTATTACAGACTCCCCCCCTCCCCCACCCACCTAGTGGCCCCAACATCCCTTCATGTTTTACTGTAACCTGCAGGAAGGTTTTGGTCTATAACTTGTTAATTTTTGGGAGTATCAATAGTGTTAATAGCCTTTGATCATGAGGGTCCATGGTTTCTATGTGCAAGGTTTCGTGCAGATCGGACGCTCGGCCTAGGAGGAGTTCGAAAAGGTGTGTTCGCACTTTTCAATATTTTGCAATAAAAGCTCCACCTAGTGGCCGGTTGGCACCGAAGAGCAGAGTCTCAGTGGGGCATAAGAAACTGCGGAAGCCTTGCTTTCATCGTTCCCAGCTCGCCAACAAAGTGACAGTATGAAGACTTTTGTAGGCTGTAGCTCAACAGATGGGTGATTCTTTTTTTTAATGGCCCAAAACGGGGGAAAAAAACCAGACAGCAGACTGGAGCTTCACAGACAAGTGTTGACAGGTGAAGAAGAACGGAGCCATCAGACACAGAAACGCATCCCCGTCAGCTGTGCAGGTGTTTGTGCGTCTTCGCTCAAACTGTGGTTACCGTGGCAACGACGGGAGGGAGGATGAGCCTCAGCGTGCTGTGCTTACGAGTGGCACAATGCATCCTGGGTAGCCATTAGTCTCAGCTTGCCTTCCATCAGACAGGAGTGTGTGTGTGTGTGTGTGTGTGTGAGTGTGTGTGTGAGTGTGAGTGTGAGTGTGAGGAAGACCCCCTCTGACATCACCATCACTGACAGTTTATATATATATATATATAGTAACAACTCCGTGTTCACTAGATGCAGCTTTCTCTCTAAACAGATTATATTTTCATTTCACTAAGATAAGGGCGTAGTTCACACTGCTGTTAAGGTTATGTTACACAGAGCTCACAGTGGGTTTGTATCCTGCGTTTTGCCGGACGCCAAAAACCAAATGATCGTACGAAAGCTCCAGAAATATGGTATTTTAAGAGAAATTATCGTACATCGTACCTACAAGATATATGAAGGTTCACAGGGCGTCCATCGGTTAAGCGGCTGACCGCAGTGGGCTCCGACTGCACGTCATCGTCTGTTGTCACGGAATCAAATAGGTTACAGGTCAATGTGTTTCGTACCATCAAGCAAACAGAACGAAGGTTTGTGAAACGCGGTGACAAAGAGTGTAGAGGGGGTTGTGTGCAGGATGTGATTGGACCGTTAATGACAGACCCAGGGTCCGTTTCCCATAATGCATAACTTATGATGGATACTCCAGCTGGTTACAGATCAGCTCTATACCATCTCGACACATCAAAATGGGCGTGCGTTGAGTTTTCAGTGTATGTGTGTGTGTGTGTGTGTGTGTAAATCTTTTTATGTCTCCCAACATGTGTGTCTGTGAATGTGTGAGTCATTGGAGTGGGTGTGTATGTTTTTATATCTGTGTGTGTGTGTGTGAAGTGTGAATTGAACAGAGCTGTGACCAGATGGGCTCTGTAGATCAGGTTACCTGTTTATAGAGCAGCATCTGTCCACCCTGTCAATCAAACAGACGAGGGGGGGGGCAGTAGCCACGTTTCCATCAAAATGTAGTTTTTACTGATTTTTCATGATATGGGCAAAAGCAGAATGGAACTTTTTGCCCGTTTCCCTCATGGAAATGGGCAAAACGTTCCATGACGTCTTCCGTAACCCTACGAATGTCGTCACGGCAACAATAAGCGCATGGTTAACGTTGTGTCACGCGGGCGTAGCTTGGTTAGGTTCAAGGAAAGCTCACAGTTAAAACCAGTAAGCAACCAGCAACTCACGGCAAGTCACGTGACCGTAAATCGCGTAGCTTAACGTAGGTGACGTAACTTACGTACGTAAGAGGAGGTGGGTTAATTACGAAATATAATGCATTACTTTCCGTAGGTACAACCGGGAACAGTGAGCGAGAACAGCTTCCTCGTCGCTCCACACAGAGCTGATGCTTCACTTTAAGCCCCATTTAGTCATTTAGCAGACGCTTTTATCCAAAGCGACTTACACACTCACATGCCGAAGGCGCAGCTTCGGGAGCAATTTTGGGGTTCGGTATCTTGCTCAAGGGTACTTCGGCTGGGGGAAGCTGGGATCAAAGCGCCAGCCTTCCGATTGGTGGACGACCGCTCTGGCACCAAGCCACAGTCTCTGCTTCTTCCTCCATCTCTTCCTTCTCCGGTCTCAGAGCATCGTGAGTCCAAGCGTCCGCTCACGCTCTCATCCCTCGACGTGTTTTCGGACATCGTCGGCCGAATGAGAGCTCGGCGGAAAGGTCGTGCTCTCCTCCTCCCGCCAGCAGAAGGTCCTCGGTAAAAGTAGAAGTCTGGAGCGTGCATGTTAGCATGTCAGCTAAGCCCAAACATGCGCCTGTGGGCCAGACAACATTGTTGGATTTGGGTCACTTAAATCTGTGATTTATTAAGGTGGAGGCAATCTTAACCTGCCCCCCTCGGCCCCGAGCTCGGGTGCTGCCGCCCCCCCGTGACGCTCCACCTGGAATCGCTATATCGGATACGTTATGGCTTCTGATCACGGGTCACTTACACCTGATATTAGTAGGCGTTTTGGTCCTCTCGATTCTGCCCACATTGCGATCACATCTCAGAGCCAGTCAACAAACATTTTCGTTCTCAGGTCAGTCGAGGCGACGTGGCAGAGTCAGGTGAGGGTCGGGTGACAGACAGAGACAGCCGTGCTAACTAGACTAACTAGACCAGACTAACATGGACTAGACTAACAAGGGTGCTTTCACACCTGCCTCGTTTAGTTCGGTTGAATCGTACTAGAGTTGGTTTGCTCCTTTGGTGCGGTTCGTCTGCTCAGGTGTGAAAGCAGCAGTCGCACCAAAAGTGGACCAAACAAGTGTACCGAGACCTCCTTGGAGACGTGGTCTCGGTACGCTTTCAAACGAACTCTGGAGCGGTTCGTTTGTGGTGAGAACGTGATCCGACCTCGAACCGACCCAACTGCAAAAAATAATGATCATTTTTGGACTGAACCAGCTGCCGTAGTCATATTTTGGGAAGATGAGCGTGTCAGAGTTAAGAGGAATTAATGCGCGCCTCTGCCTGAAGTGACGAGCGATGAGCGCTCGCCGTTTGCATCAGAACGCTGTTTTCAAGCCGCAGCCGCGCTTCATTATAGAAATGTGTTGTCTGCATATTGTGGTGGATACAACCAATGTAACAGATTTTCTGAACAGGGACAGAACCAGTCCGCAGTCGTCTCTCCACAGGAAAAGCAGTTTAGGAAATACGCCACGGCCAATGAGTGATGTGGATGTTGTCATGTGACTGCATTTTGGTCCGTTTCAACTGGTTCGGACGAAAGCGATCAGTGTGGCGTGAAAAAGAACCAAAAACGCTGAAAAATGCTACAATGTCTAACTGTCTGCCCTCATTCGGACCAAATGAACCGAACTAGAGGTGTGAAAGCAGCCTAATAATGTAAGGACGTGAGCCAATCCAGAGGAGAAGCTTGTTAGCCATGGTTGTAGCTCAGCAACCCCCCCCCCCAACCCAGTCAGTCACGTGACCTCCCCTGAACGAGATCTGATCACCTGCAGATGTGGTCGCGCCGTCGCGCCTTCCTCCGCTCTGTGTAATTTCACCCAACAATAGTCGAGGAAATGTGACTTTAAAAGCCGGACGACTGTCTGTCGGTGTAAAATCTGCACTTTGTGAATGGAGCTTTTGAATGAAACGCTGAATGTGTCTGGATGTGATGCAGGAAGTCCCTGAGAGACGTTCTGTAGAATAAGAAAAGAGAAAGGAAATTTCCACCTGATTCTTCTTCTTCTTCTTCCGTCTGTTGAAGGTTTAGTGCAGCTTTTATTTCGCTTCTTCCTTTATCCTCTTCCCTCCTCTTCCTCCCCCGCCTTCTTATCCAACTCATCTTCTTCCCGTGGTTCTCCTTTTCTCTCTTTTCTCCTTCCACCTCCTCTCCTCTTTTCTTACTATTTCCTTTTTTCTCCTCCCCCTCTTCTCCCCTTCATCTTTTGCTCCCCCTATTTCCCTTCTTCTTCTTCCTCCTCCTAATTTCTTTCATCTTGCAACTACTCCTTCTCTTCCTCTTTGCCTTCTTCTTCTTCACCATCTCATGTCCTCCTCCTCCCGTTTCTCATCATCCTTCTCCTGTTCACTCCTCCTCTTCTTCTCCTCCTCCTATTTGTCTTACTCTTCCTCCTGGTTGGCCTCCTCCACTTTCTTATCTTCTTAGTTTTTCCTTCTCTTCTTCTCTTCTTTTACTTCCTATCCTCTTCTTCATCCACCATCTCCGCCCACTCCTCCTCCTCTTCCAGCTCAACATTATTTTCTTCCTTTACAATTTCCTCATATTCCTCCTCCTCTTCTTCCATTGATTCTCTCTATTTTCTCATTTTCTTCTTTTCCACTTTTTCTTCTTCTTTCCCTCCTCCCCTTTGTTCCTCTTCTCCACCCACTTCTCCTCCTCCTCCTCCTCCTCCCCTTCATTGTCTTTTTTCATATTCTCTTCCTCAATTCCCGTTACTCGTCTTCTCCTTCCCTCTTTTCTTCCCTTTCTTTCTCTTCCATCCCCTCGACTCTCACGTCTTCCTTTCCCTCCTACTCCCCCTTGCTCATCCTCCTCCTTCCTTTCTTATTCCTCCTCCGCTCTTCCTCCTCTTCCCCCTTTTATTTCCCCTTCTTCGTTCCTCACTTTTCTCCTTCCACCTCCTCTTCTTCTGTCTTCTCCCACTATCTTCCTTTTTCTCTTCTTCTTTCTTCTCCTTACATTCCCTTCCTCTCCTTCATCCACCACTCCAGTCCTCCTCTTCCTCTTCCAGCCCATTGTTACTGTCTTCCTTCTTATTTCAGTCTGTCCCATCTTCCTCCTTTGTCCTCCTCTCCTTCTTTTCTCCTCATTCCACTCCTCATCTTCATGTTCTCATTTTTAGCACCTACTCAGCCCCCCTCCTCATGGCCTTTTCCCTCCTCCTCCTCCTCCTCCTCCTCCTCCTCCTCCTCCTCCTCTCTTCCTGTCTGTGTTGTTTTTTTGTTTGCAGAAACTCTCTCTGCAGTCTGAAAAAAAAATCATTTCTCACCAAACAACACCGTTCTCTTCCTACAGAAATCAATGCAAATATTTTCATCGTCTCTCTTTCTCTTTACGTCGCTCTCTTTCTTTCTCTCTCCCTCTCTTTATTTTCCCCCTTTCTCGTGCATAGTTTTCTCCAGATGAAGGTGTATTCCCACTAAGAAATCAATGCAAATGCTGCCATCGATTTCCGCTCTCTTTTCTCTCATTTCTGCCCTCCCCAGCGAGCTCACGCGTCTTTTTTTGCTCTGAAATCAATACAAATATTTTCCTCTTTTTGTCTTCTCTCTCTCGCTCGCCCTCTCTCTTTCCTCCCTTCTCTAGCTCTCTCTCGCCCGCCCTCCCTCTCTTGTTCCCTCTTTGTCTCTTTCCTCCAAAATGTGCATTTTTCTCCGAGACCAATGCAAATATTTTTCCCGTTTTCTGTCTTTTTCTGTCTCCTGCTCCCCCCCCCCCACACCTCGCTCTCTCCCTCTCTCTGCCTGCCTCGCTCGCCCTCTCTCGCCCAGCAGCCGTCATTATGCGGCTGATTGCTGCGTTTAGCCTGGTAATTGAAATAATGAGAGAAGATTACCTCGCCGCTTTTAGTCACCTCGTCTGATCCACCAATCAGCTGTCAGCAGGTCGAGATAGACAGAGGGGTGTGTGTGTGTGTGTGTGTGTGTGTGTGTGTGTGTGTATTCACAATGTATATGTGTAGATATGGATGTTTGTTGCCTATAGCATCATGTTTGTGTGTGTGTTACATCTGCTGTCGACAGCGGGGAAATCAGGAAAATCAATGACGCTGTGTTCCCGCAACATGACCGCCACAAACAAACTAGCTCTGCGCGTGTGTGTGTGAGTGTGTGTGAGTGTGTGTGAGTGTGTGTGTTGTATCTGATGTCGATGTTGTTGCGGTTTGTTTTTTTTCATGTTTATCTGAGCTGTTTCTGTTGCAGAGATGCTGAAGTCTTTCTGGCATAGACGTCATCTTTGGTTTATCCTCAACCTTCGGATCAATCAGCCTGATGATGTCATCTGAGCTCAAGGTACACTTACTAGCTTTTTAGTGCTTTCAAGCGCATCTCTGGGGTGACTGGGATAAGGGTCAAACGTCACGGACCAAGTTCAACTTAAACCCCATTCAGACATCACAGGTGGAGGCGGGGAATGAAATATTCTGTGTGCTCGTCGGTAATTTCACTCACTGTTCAGGACAACATTTTAACCCTGGTGAAATGACAGGATGTGGTCTGTGACAGACAAGGACATTCAGCAGGACAAAGACAGTCAGAGAAAGACTAAAGCCTCCCCAGGGGGGCACCGGAGAGCTGAAGGGGAGGCAGAGATACTGCGTGAGGTGAATGTGACTCAAAAATCACACTCCTTCTCAGAATCACAACAGAGACATGAAACACATATTGAATCATTCAGTGTGACTTACACTTCCCGAGGATATCATTCCCTCTGATGTCCGTCCAGAGTAAACGTCCATAAATCTGCTAAGTCTTACAAAACAATGATGCTGCAGTTTAAGTTTTCTTCAGTACCACAGTGATGCAGTGATACATCCATGGGTACACTGCAGACAGGAGCTGCCAAGTCAGCTGCTTTTAACTGAGACGATCTGACAAAATGTAAACCAACGTAGGCGACAAAAACAAAAAACGAGCTCGAAGAGGGAATAGCAGTTTGATGAGTTTATATGGGCTCTCGATCTCCTGATGGCTTTAGTTCTTTTGGTTTCCAAACAGGCTTATAAGTTTGCTTCCATCTATCAGATTAGCAGAATCATTTTTGACTTTTTCACACAAAAGTCAAATTTCACACTGAGCCACTGAAATGCAGTAGAAGGAAAACAGTACGTTGCTAACCGACTTCATGGTACAGGCCGCTGTTATCATGTGACTACATTTGTATATACTGTGTATATATATATATATATATACGAATATATATATAGGTCATGGGAATTTAGCATGGTTGTTTATTTAATGTTTCTGTTTTATTGGCTTATAATGAACAATATTTCCCAAACGCCCTAGACTTTCGCGGGAAAAATTCTTTTAGAAGAGAGCGTTGGTGAGTTTTATCGCTATGGACGAAACCAAGTAAGGACGACACAAGTGTCCGCGCTGTCTTTTTCTTTGCTCACGAAGTAATCGTTGTTTAAAAATCTCTTTCTAATAGCTGATTTGTCTGAGAATACGGAAAGTAAACTCCAGGAACACGCGTCATTTCGTCAGAAAGACAGATGAAAGAAATGCTGAATGAGAGATTTCATTGAGTGTGGTTACAGTGCACAAGTATCCCGGTCATGTGTTACGCATGTAAACATTATATCCTGGTTTCAGAAGTCCAAATAAGGCCGTATCCCGATTTTGAGAAACCTGGATAATGCTACCTTTGATAGCAACCAGGACCCTGTGGCATGTAAACACCTGTTCCAGGTTCATGCTCTGTAGGTCCAGGACATATTGGAGTCGTGTTAACGGGGACACGATCGACCAGGTTTCTGATGATTCATGTAAACATCATATCCCCAATATCAGAGCCAGACCGTAACGGAGTACATTTACTTGAGTACAGTACTAAACTACAATTTTGAGGGATCTGTGTTTTACTCGAGTATCACTTTTGGGGAGTACTCGTGACTTTATTCAAATACATTTGAGAGGCAAATATTGTACTCTTTACTCCGCTACATTTCTATCCATAACCCTTACTTCTTCTAACAAAATTAAACAAAGGAAAAAAGAAAAATCTCGGAAACCCTCAATTTGTTGTTTTCCTCTCAAATGTGATTGGGTTGTGCAGGCGCCACTGATTGGGACAGCCTATCAGCAATCACCTTCAGCTTTCGCCAAAGTCAACTCCATGGTCAGATTTAGATAAGAGACGAAACCATGGCCGCAACAGTAATACAATATAACCGTAATATTTAGAACATTTAATTTACTTCTTCTGACCTCAAAGCAGCAAAACACAAACTGCGGCTTCAGACGAGACCGAGGTATTTAAATCAACCTCCACCAGAGGGTTTTATGTCTGCCTCTTCCTCCTTCCTTCACCTCCTCCTCCTCCTCAGTCTCCTCCTGCTCATCTTCCGCTTTTATCGTCATCCTCTGTCTCCTATTATGAAGATTTAGTTTGCAGTGTTTGCTGTGACTGCATCTTGTTTTGAAACATGATACAAATCTGCCCAGTTTTAGGTGATTTCGTCCTCATTTTACTATCTCTGTGAGGTCATTCGGTCCTCATAAGGGTACATGAGCGACAACACAAACACACATTCCCCAGCGCCTCGCCCGTCTAACTTTGTGATTGTCCCTCTCCTCCTGCTGAGCATCTCCTCGTCCTCCTCCGGCCAGCCAGCTGAGGCCTGGAGGCTTCGTCTTTGTTCTGCTGCGTGTCGGCCGGCTACCTCTCCTCCGTCCTCCATCCTCTCCCCCGCCGGGATAAGCTTTTAGCCTCGTCCTAGCCGCGCAGGCTAACCGCCACGCAGCAGCTCTCCCCGGCTCCTCGCTGTTCCAGCCAAATGCCGCCACACAACACCATATAATTAAGAGCTCTGAATGCGAGCAGGCAAATGCAAAGCAATTTGGGATGAGGCGAGAGGCTGAGAGAGACGGGGGAGGGAGGAGGCGGAGGAGGGGGAGGAGGACGACGGTGAGCCAACGGCGGTTTCAATCTAATTGGGCCATATCAATTTATTTCACATTTCTGAAATGTCACGCCTTTATGGGAAGCTAACCGAATTTGCATACGCGCTGCAGCATGTTTTTATCTCAGCAGCAGAGTGTGGACGAAATAAATAGAGACAGAAATAAATAGAAGAGAAGAGATGCAGAGGAAAATGCCAGGGCCTTTTTCCCTCCGGCTGAGTGCTACCGACCGGCGAGGGTGTGGCAACGCCGCCGGCAACTCGCCTGATGGTTCCTGATGGAGAGCTCAGCTTTTAAACACAGGCGGTGGCAGAGCTGACATTTCTGCTGCAGTAACAACGACCACTAACATCACCAGCAGCATCAACCAGCACCATCAACCAGCAGCATCAACCAGCAACATCAACCAGCAACATCAACCAGGAACATCAACCAGCAACATCAACCAGCAACATCAACCAGCAACATCAACCACTAACATCAACCACTAACATCAACCAGCAACATCAACCAGCACCATCAACCAGTAACACATCAACCACGAACATCAACTTGTATCATCAACTAGCAACATCAACCAGCACCATCAACCAGCACCATCAACCACTAACATCAACAAGTAACATCAACCAGCACCATCAACCAGTAACGCATCAACCACTAACATCAACCAGCAACATCAACCAGGAACATCAACTTGTATCATCAATCAGCACCATCAACCAGCACCATCAACCAGGAACATCAACCAGCAGCATCAACCTGCACCATCAACCTGCACCATCAACCAGCACCATCAACCAGCACCATCAACCAGGACCATCAATCAGCACCATCAACCAGTAACGCATCAACCACTAACATCAACCAGTATCATCAACCAGCACCATCAACCAGCACCGCATCAACCAGCACCATCAACCAGCACCATCAACCACAAACATCAATCACTAACATCAACCACTAACATCAACCAGCACCATCAACCAGTAACGCATCAACCACAAACACCAACCAGCAACATCAACCAGGAACATCAACTTGTATCATCAACCAGCAACATCAACCAGCAACATCAAGAAGTAACGCATCAACCAGCAACATCAACCGGGAACATCAACTTGTATCATCAACCAGCACCATCAACCAGCAACATCAACCAGTAACACATCAACCAGCACCATCAACCAGGACCATCAACCAGTAACGCATCAACCACTAACATCAACCAGTAACGCATCAACCACTAACATCAACCAGCAACATCAACGATGACCATCAACCAGGAACATCAACCAGTAACATCTACTGGCACCATCAACCATCACCATCAACCAGTAACGCATCAACCACTAACATCAACCAGCAACATCAACCAGGAACATCAACCAGTAACATCTACCGGCACCATCAACCAGTAACGCATCAACCACTAACATCAACCACTAACATCAACCAGACCCCGTCAACCACTAACGCATCAACCAGCAGCATCAACCAGTAACATCAACCAGCACCATCAACCAGTAACATATCAACCAGTACCATCAACCACTAACATCAACCAGGACCATCAACCAGCACCATCAACCAGTAACGCATCAACCACTAACATCAACAAGCAACATCAACCGGGAACATCAACTTGTATCATCAACCAGCAACATCAACCAGCAACATCAACCAGGAACATCAAGAAGTAACGCATTAACCACTAACATCAACCAGCAACATCAACCAGCACCATCAACCAGCACCATCAACCAGGAACATCAACCAGGAACATCAACCAGTAACACATCAACCAGCACCATCAACCAGCACCATCAACCAGTAACGCATCAAACAGTAACGCATCAATCACTAACATCAACCCGCAACATCAACCACTAACATCAACCAGGACTATCAACCAGTAACGCATCAACCACTAACATCAACCAGTAACGCATCAACCACTAACATCAACCAGTAACGCATCAACCACTAACATCAACCAGTAACGCATCAACCAGTAACGCATCAACCAGCAACATCAACCACTAACATCAACCACTAACATCAACCAGCAACATCAACCAGCAACATCAACCAGTAACATCAACCAGTAACATCAACCAGTAACATCAACCAGCACCATCAACCAGTAACGCATCAACCACTAACATCAACCAGCAACATCAACCAGCAACATCAACCAGCAACGTCAACCACTAACGCATCAACCAGCAGCATCAACCAGCAACATCAGCCAGCAACATCAACCAGGAACATCAACCAGGAACATCAACTTGTATCATCAACCAGCAACATCAACCAGCACCATCAACCACTAACATCAACCAGCAACATCAACCAGCAACATTAACCAGCACCATCAACCAGGAACATCAACCAGCAACATCAACCAGCACCATCAACCAGCACCATCAACCAGTAACGCATCAACCAGCACCATCAACCAGTAACGCATCAACCACTAACATCAACCAGCAACATCAACCAGCAACATCAACCAGCACCGTCAACCACTAACGCATCAACCAGCACCATCAACCAGCACCATCAACCAGTAACGCATCAACCACTAACATCAACCAGCAACATCAACCAGCACCGTCAACCACTAACGCATCAACCAGCAACATCAACCGGGAACATCAACTTGTATCATCAACCAGCAACATCAACCAGTAACGCATCAACCACTAACACCAACCAGCAACATCAACCAGCACCATCAACTAGCAACATCAACCACTAACATCAACCAGCAACATCAACCAG
>CM022480.1:26860480-26875269 GCA_011952105.1 Coreoperca whiteheadi
CACTTTAAGGGCTTTCACTGCTCTATCACTTTAGGGGCTTTCACTGCTGTAACACCTTAAGGGCTTTCACTGCTCTAACACTTTAAGGGCTTTCATTGCTCTAACACTTTAAGGGCTTTCACTGCTGTAACACCTTAAGGGCTTTCACTGCTCTAACACTTCAAGGGCTTTCACTGCTCTAACACTTTAAGGGCTTTCACTGCTCCAACACTTTAAGGGCTTTCACTGCTCCAACACTTTAAGGGCTTTCACTGCTGCAACACTGTAAGGGCTTTCACTGCTCCAACACTTTAAGGGCTTTCACTGCTCTAACACTTTAAGGGCTTTCACTGCTCTAACACTTTAAGGGCTTTCTTCTGATGAGACTCACAGACTTTTACTGAAGGGACATTTTCACTGGAGGACTTTTATCTTAACAAAGTGTTTTTAACGAGTGGTGTTAGTACTTTTACTGCAGTAGAGGATGATAAAGTTTCAGAGGAGGACAAGACTGACTGAAATCAAAACACATATCTTTCCCCACACACACACACACACACACACACACACACACACACACACACACACACAAAGCTCTCATTCATAAAGAGAAAATCTTCTTCCTCTTCTTCAACTCATTGGGAAATCAACTCACCTGGAACAAGGACCTGTCACACACACATCAACACACACACACACACACACACACACACACAAGTCTTTATCAGTTTCAGACAGGTATGTCCTGACAGAGAGAATACACACATAGCTGGCAGAGAGACAGACCACAACACTACAGCAGTGTGTGTGTGCGTGTGTGTTTGTGTGTTACACTTAAGGCTCGTTGTGTGTAGCTGTTGATCAGTTTTACCTGGATTTTAAAGGTGGGGTGTGCGAGTCTGGAGAAATCCAGTGTCACCACGAACACCAAGACGACACAGCGAGTAATGTATCTGATGTTAGATAGGTCATTTTCATTCTACTTATAATTCTATTTTATCTCATTTTAACCTTCCATTCGACTTTGATTTGAGCCTTTTAAAACCTATTTAAATGTGTCTTTACATTGTTTTGGGTTTAATATTTATCTCAATGAGTCATAAAGCACTTTGAATCGCCTTGTTGAAAGCAGCTATACAAATATATATTTGCCCTGTTCCGTCTGGGTTCTCTGTCTCTGCTATCCTTTTCCCCTCCTCCTGTGACAGCTGACCTTTGACCTCTGGCTTCTCACAGTGAGGGTGTGTTTGTTTCGCTGGCCGGCGCTGCCGTGTTTGTTTCACAACAGCGGCATTTCTTTTTTCACTCCGACGCCTCCGACGCTTCGACGCTACGGTCGTGAAATCTGAGAAATTAATCAGAGCTATTGTTCTTCGACTGAGTGTGTGTGTGTGTGTGTGTTTACATGCTATCAGTTTCTCTCTGTTTGGTTTTGTTTATACTGTGTTTTTCCTATCTCTCTGGACAACAAAACAAGCACTCTTTGTGTGTGTGTTTACTGTGTACTGTGTGTATTTTCATACTTTGTTGCCCTAAGCACAGTTCCTGTGTTTTCTGTTCAGTAAACAAAGGCAAAACAAGCGCTCCCCTCAGGATTCAGGACTGCCTTGACTCCGACACGCAACACAACACAAATGAATTTCGCAGTCCCGCTTCCTGGTCTTAGCAGGCCCCTCGGAGTCTTCGTAGGGCTAAAAATGTAAAGTTTGTCCTGCGGGTGGCGCTACAGGAAGGGTCATGGGGTCGTTCGTCATTGAAGGGTTGATCCTCTGAGGAGCGGGACAATTAATGTCAATCTTTATTTGGGAAGCTTCTTGCGTTTCTAAGTTTCTCCACCGTGGAGCAAACCTCCCGGACTGACGCCAGTTTTTCTTGCAGCAGTTTCATCAGTGAGTTTCATCTTTTATTCAAACGCACGATCTGTTTCCGCTTTTCCGCGAAGGAGAGGTTCCAGCGAAGCGGGATGACGCCCGACTCGCTCTCCACTTACACAAACTCCACTGAAGCTCAGCCTCAGTACATGTGTGTGTTGTTCTTTCTCCGGGCCACAACAAAACAAGCGCTCCGTTGATTCTCTGTGTCTGTTGACATACTTCCTCCCTCTAATTCACCTGTGCGTGTGTGTGTGTGTGTTTTCTCCCTCCTCAACACAAACCAAGCGCTCCCTCCCGGTCTCCGCCGTGCGCGTATACCTGTCAGCCCTGGCCAGGCTTGTTTACATACTTTGCGGCTCTAAGTACATGTGTATGTTTTCACAGTGTTTCCTTTCTTTGGGTACAACAAAACAAGCGCTCCTCTCTTGAACATGACAGCTCGCTCTAAAGCTAATGTTGCCCTCGGGGGTCGAAGACGGGGGGGGAGGAGGAGGAGGAGATGATTCATAACCAACCTGCCATCCTGTCAACACACACACACACACACACACACACACGCACACACACACACGCACACGCGCGCGCACACACACACACACACACACACACTCACTCAGCCTGCAGGGACAATAGGTGCTGTTGCTTTTAAGGGTGAGTCCAACCTGGATCGTCTTACGTTCCCTCTCTCTCTCTTCAAGTCATTTGTTACTCCCTCCCTCCTCCCCCCTCCACCATCATTAACAGCTAAAGTTACTTCACCCTCTTCACCTCCCTCCCCTGGACCTGCAGACCCCCCCCACACACACACACACACACCTCCCTCGGAGCTAAACACACTCATCACTGTCCTGAGTGTGTGTGTGTGTGTGTCCATAGGTATTTCTGTGTGTTACCATACTCCAGCGTGCAGTCGACCACTGTGTTCCCATTGGCTGTTTTTTCCCCGGAAAACTCGCATAATTTCCCAAAACTAGAAAAACCCTTAATAAAAAGGACCAGTCCAACATGAATCGTAGTTAAAGGATGGATGTCGGCCCCATGTCCAGATGTATATACGACCATTTCCCGCACATCAACTGGTATTTATAAAAGAGGCATGTGAACGCCTCACGCAGACTTGAGACCAGCTGTTCACGCAGGTATCTGCAGGTATCTGCAGGCGAGAGGATGAGGAGGAGACTTAACGATTTCTCTGTTTTCATTTCGGCGTCCTGTAAAATGTCAATCAAAGGATGCTTAATGTCCTTTCTACATCCATTTCCGCCTCACTGTGGCGGTGAAATGGGGCCCGAGGCTCGGCGGTGATTAAAGATCAACAGAACCAGGCGAGCGCACGGAAGTCTGCCTTTGTGTGGTCGAGAATCTGCACAGTTTTGTGTTTAGCACAGCCTAGCGCAGAGACTAGAAGCAGGGGGAAACTGTTAGCCTACCATCGAAAGAGAAAAGAAAATACACATTTAGCAGATGCTTTTATCCAAAGCGACTCACACACCGAAGACACAGCTTTGGGAGCAATGTCTGGGGTTCAGTATCTTGCTCAAGGATACTTTGACACATGGCTGGAAGCCAGGATCGAACCACCAACCTGCCAGATTGGTGGACGACCGCTCTTCCACTAAGCCACAGGCAAGCATCCCTTCTTGCCACATTAAACCACCGCGGTTTTTTGTTTTAAAACCCAGCTGATTCTGTGTGCTGTCTCCAAGCAGATGTCTTCAGGTGATTCCTGCCTTTACTGATGAGCCGGATTCAGATCAGCGACCTGCAGCCTCTCTAAACCTCTTCCTCTCCCTTCACCTTTCCCACCGGCTCCCCCGGGAAGCCCCTGCTCTGTAAACAGCAGTTTGGTGGGAAAGTTTGGTCCATCCGTCTCTCTTCCTGTCAGGTAAGATGAGATGAGGCGGCTGCTGTCCGCTGATCGATCGCCCTCCGCTGCAGACCGCTGTCAGGCGTCTTCTTCTTCACTGCTGCTACTGCATCCACCCCAAACTGCAGCTGATGAACTGGTTGCTTTCACAGGAAACCACAGTGCAGTAATTTAATAAAACCTTTTCCCTGTTACTATTAATATCTTAGGAAAGTAAAGACAACAATCTGTATAAAGTCCCGGACAATCAGCGGTCCGTTAATGTCAAAATGTTGCCTAAAACTGATTTTTCTGACACATATATGAACCTTATTCTAAAGCCGGTGAAGCCGCGCTGCTTTAAACAAAGCCTGCATGGCAGTAGGTTTGAATGATCTCACTAAACTGTGGTGATGATGATGATGATGATGATGATGATGATTCAGCTGTTTTGTGTTTGTTTGTTTGTTTGCAGAAGTGAGCTGCCAAGTAGTCGTACTTGAGTAAAGTCTGTTCTGTTTAAGTTTTGGAAAACGAGCAGGCGGTAGACTCTGTCAGCCGTGGCCTCCATCCTGTCTGTCCGTCCGCCCGTCTCTCCGTCTCCACACAAACATCGTCGTGTTAAATATTAACCTTCAGACTCCTGACTGAAGCTCTAATCGCCTGTTTTTGTTCGTCTCCTGTTTTGAGGATAAGCGCCGGCTGCTCTTCAAGGTACAGGGAGTTTGGCGACACTAATCCTCGGCACCTGGCAGATCTGACACCAACGTGACCTGAGACACACAAACACCTGAAGCCTCGCACTGGGGGACACTGAGCCGAGCCGAGCCGAGCCGAGCCGAGCCGAGCCAGGTCGGAGCTGAAACTGAGAATCTGGACCGCACTGAGTGACCACGGTGATCAAAATTGGAAACGTCTTGTTACACCAACAAAAACCACAAGGTCAACCTGACTAAACCTGGACTACCTTTAGACTGAGCCGAACTCTGACGAAGAAGAAACAAAGTGCTCGACGGTTAAAAGCCCACAGTAAAGTGTTCCAAACTTGCTCCAATCGGAACGGGCTGGTTTTACAGCGTTTGCATGAGGTTGACTGCTGGTCGCCGCTGGCTCTCACTGAATTCTCGCACGAAACTGACTCCAGAAATGTGAGACACGTCAGACTTAAGTCTCGAGTCATTCGAGACAAGTTAAGTCTCAGGTCCTTCCAGTCCAAGCCAATACAGAGTCAAGTCCGAATTTGGTCTGAGCAACTCAAGACCAGTTACATCTAACGTCATTCGAGATCAAACCAAGGTAGGTGTCTAGATCAAGTTAAGGGTCAAGACAAGACCAAGTGATATCGCTAGCAATGTGAGACGAGTCCAAAAGCTAAAGCTCAATCATCACGGACAGAAGTCACGCGCGATTACGATATAAGACCAAGTTAAGTCTTGAGTCATTCCAGAAAAAGGTCCATGTCGAGTCCAAGTCAGTCAGTCTCAAGTCACTTGAGTCAAGTCCAAATTAAACCGGAGCGACTCAAGACTGGTCAAGTCCTACAACTCACATCTCAAGTTACATCTAATGTCGGTCAAGACAAATCGAAGGCAGGGTAGGTAATGAGTACTTTTTGATGCTGATACTCTTGTACTTCTACTCAAGGAAGATTTTGAATGCAGGACTCATAATATTGCATTTAGTAGTACACGGTGGTGGTGCTACTTGTACTTAAGTAAAAGATCGGAGTACTTCTTCCACCTCTGCAGAGCGCCGAGCGAAGCTTTAAACAGTTCGGAGATTAACTTTATCAGCCGACAGTTTGGACTGCTGTGGGCAAACACACACACACACACACACACACACACACCCTGCGAAAACACACAAGCAATGACAGACACACACAAAACAGAGACGTGGACAGATTAACACACACTCAGGTGTTTCTGTTTCAAGTAAAAACTCTGTGGGTAGAAAATCTCTGCTCTTTCTGAGTGTTTTTGTCCGACAGTGTGTCTCTGTTTTGTGTTTCTGTCATTTAAGAAGGTTTGTATTTGTGTGTTTTATATATGTAGTAGGGATATATATATACACCGTGGTGGAAGAAGTACTCATTTATTTAACTTCAGTTACACCACATTCCTTCCTTCTTTTTTATTTCTATAGTTCAGTGGGAGACGGGGAACAATTTGCTCCTTCAAATTACACATTTCTGTGCCTAATATACATATTTTGTTCCCTAAATTTTGCATTTTTAGCTCTGAAGCTACACTACATGGCATGCTGGGGGATCAGCTCCGGCTCGCAGTCGGCGTTCCAGTTCATCCCAGAGGTGTCGGATGGGGTTGAGGTCACGGCTCGGTGCTGGCCGGTCAAGTTCTTCCACACCGAACTGGGAAAACCTTTTCTTTATGGCGCGGCCTTGTGCTCGGCGCCGCCGTCACGTTGAAACAGGAAAGAGACCACCGCAGACACAAAGGTGGCAGAACATTATTGTCTGAAATCTGACTGCATGCTGCAGCATCAAGATTTACCGTCGCTGAAACTACGAGGCCCAAACCAGGAAGAACAGACCAAGAGCATGTGCTCGGAGGTGTCCACATACTTTTGGCCATGTAGTCAATTCAAACGTCTCCTTACTAATTAAAAAATGAGAACGTATAAGTTACTAAGTGAAGTAAATTAAATACATACATTGTGTATTTGGTGCAAGAATTAGCCTTTAGCAGAAATTCATCAGGTTTCTTCGGCACAAATGACTCACTTTAAGAAAATATATAAAGAAACTGACATTTAACTCTGAATCTTTGTTGTTATTTCGTCTGCAGACAAAAACACATTTACAGTTTATCGGCCAACAGCCGTTTGTGTTGAAATTACATTTAAGAACGTAAACACACCTCCTGACTTTGGACTTTCTGAGGACGTAAATATAATTATATCATTAATTAGGCAGAGTCGCACTCCAGTTTCAGCATGGAATAAAGTTATATTTTTTTACACAAATATCAATTCTGGAGGTTAATGATGTTTTGTGTTTGTGAGAAATTTGGAGGGGGGGGGGGGGGGGGGGAAAAACCAGATGATTTTAACAGCAGCTTCCCGCTGCAGAAAACCTGAGAACCTCTGACAGTTTAGCTGCTGTCACTTTGGTTTGTTTTATAACTCTACAAGGTTCAGCTTTGGCGTCTTCATACAGGACTGCACAACGAAATGCAGGTGAAGCCGCCTCCACGCTGCACACACAGAACACGTATCAACAAGGGTTATTGCAATTAGAACAGAATAAAACAAAAACACAGGCAATAACATAGAACAAAGTGTATAAAAGTAAAGGAAATTATATTTTCAAGGAAGATACAGTGCATATCCTTATACACATACTCTTTTTACACTGACTTTAAGGACGTTTGAGTATGCGTTCTTACCACTACGACAAAGGTTTTTAGTGCCGTGTTATTTGTTGGGTTGTTCAGGTTTCAGGTCCATTTCCCCCGGAGCAAATTGTTTCTGGTGCAGGAATGTTTTAAAGGTTTTAAAATCTTTTCACATTAGAGAGATCACATAGATTCAACTGCCCCCCCAAGTACCTTAAACGTTTAAAACGAGCTCCACCTCAACCAGCAGTAACGTGAATACTGCACCCAACGGCATTTTACAAAAGTAAAAGCGCTCATCACGCAGAATGGCCGATGAATATATATCTTCTTATTATTATATATTATGATCCATGGGGATCAAACATGTTTCATCTTATCTTAATCTGTAATAGTACATCATAATTTAATAATATTAATAATATAGTGCAGCTTGATGGTTTAAAATACTATGACATATTCGTATATTACAGTATATTCTAATGATTACAGTATATTATAATAAGTATATCATTCGAAGGAACAATTAACCAAACATTGTTCCAACGCCATGATAACGAAAAAGGAAGGAGCTCATTCAGCAGAAACACGCACCTTTCTCAAAGTCCAGTATGACACGCTGACAGGTGTCGTCCACCTTAACGCCGCCATAAAAAGGGGAAAAAAGAAGACGATGAATTTGACTTTAAAAAACGGGTCTAATTATATATATCGCGATAATACCGTTGGCGTGAATTCCTTCGGCCACAATAATCATGTAGTGAAAATCGGCGCAGCATTACTTACAGTAGAAACGTTAAGGTGTTTGATTTGAGGGGATTCCGTATATTTTAAACACATCGATGACTGAAAGTGTCAGGAAATCTGAAAACCCTGGAGGGGATGGAAGTGGTGGAAATGACTGATCACATATCTGACTTTGTCTCACTTAAAGAAAACATTTAAACAAACACAAATCTATATATACTGAACTCTGATGGGAATGATCAGCTCTTGACCATCATATAAAGTTAATACATACATATATACAGTATATTACCACTGCATAGATGATGACTAATCCATTATAGGAGCTTCTGTTTTTTGTCATTCCTCTGGAAAACACTTCCTCCTTCGTGAAGCTGCTTTCTCTTTATCTTTCTTTACCTCCTCACCACCAAACAAAGCACACAAAACACACACTGACACACACACTGAGGGCTGAACAAGGTAGGAGAGAGACATTCACAGGGGGAAAGAAAAGAGAAAGAAGGGCGGGGGGGGGGGGGTGGACTTTTAGCCAGGAGGTCAAAGGTCAGGGGCCCTTAAACCAACACTTTGGCCCTCTAAAGCTCACAGCAATTACCTCTCAGACACACACACACACACACACACACACACTCAGTTAGCGGCAGAATAGACTTGATTCACCAGCAGCACCAATTAACGGTGGCAGAAATGGCTGAAAGAGAGAGAAGAGGCCGCGGACACAATCGCGGTCACTCACTGAGGGGCCCCGGACCCCTCGCTCCACGCAGAGAAAGGACGAAGGAGGACGAATTTAAGAGTGCAAATTAACTCTCTTTTTCCTGGTCTCTCTCTGCCGGAGCGAGTCGGCCTCTTTTCAGGCGGATAATGAGGCCGTCTTTACGCGCCGCAACAATGCCACACATCCGCGCCGGGTGACACGCTCGGCTCACCTTCGCGGCGCTAACCGCCGAACAGCCTGGTGGAGTCGGGTGCAACGTGAGCGCAGGCGGGAACGCTCGGGATGCTGCTCGCTGAACTGAGACCTCAGTTGTTTTGGTGATTTGGCCACATCTTCATCTATTTCCTTGTCGTTTGTTTTAGTGGAGCCCGTTCTCACTGCTGATCCAGCAGTTTTCAGATGGATCTCCCATCAGCGTTACTGTGTTTCTATGAAACTTGCAGAGACTTGAAACGTTCCCGCAGAATGATCATTTTAAACTATTTTCACCCTCTTTTTTTCAGTTTCTTTGGTCCAATATAAGCCCATGGGAAGGCCTGAGCGGGTGAGGGGTCGGTCCGAAACATCTCAACAACTATCGGCCGGACTGTGATGAAATGTGGGTCAGGTGGTGACCCTCTGACTCCTCACCTAGCGCCACCGTCAGGTGAAGTGTCAGAACTGAAAGGACCTTTCATGCAGACGACGTTGTGATATTTAAACGTTGTAGTTGGTTGAGGTGGGGGTAATTCAAACTGCTTTATTATACTACTGGGTGGAGTGCACAATGCATAACACTGCACGGCTGCTCCGGGGGATTAGCACTGTGCTTCCATAAAGTCGGGGGACTCACAAGAGACAGATTAGAAGAGATGACAACTTTGAACAATGCTGAAACTGCTCTCAGTCCCAGAGTTTTAACACTTGACATGCAGATTTTGGGATTGATGTGAACGTACCAATCAGGAGCCTCTCAGCCGTCCTGTGAGCTTGATCCAGGTGTGGACTTGGCATAAAGACATCCCGGTTTAATGCTGTACACACAGAGGATTTGAACCATCGGCTGCAGTGATTGGTCGTCTCTGTCTGCTGTGACATGCCCTGAAGTGGCCCGATCACAGACTGCAGTCCAACAGCCAATCACACAGGTTCATGGTGAAGGTTCAGAAGTAGTGGAGATGGAAAATAGAAAGTACAAACGGTAAAAAGGAAGTATTGAATCAAAGGAGGTGGAGGAGGAAAGAAAGGAAAAGGGGGGGGAGAAGTTAAAGAGGGGAAGGCAAGAAAGGAAAAGGTGAGGCAGTAGTGAAGGAAAGGAGGAGAGTGTAAAAGGAAACAGCCACTTAGGAAAGGAAAAAGCGGATTTGAGGGAAAGTACAAGCGGTAAGAAAAGGAAAGGAGATGTTAGGGAAAGAACAGGAGAGGGGATGAGAAAAGGAAACGTACAGGCAGGGGAGGACAGGAGGGAGCAGGGGAGGAAAGAAGGAGATAGGAAAGGAAAACTGAAGGTAGCAAAGAAAACTATATAATCTCTGTAAACTGTAACTGCAGCTGTCAGATTAATGTGGTGCAGTGGGAAGAACGATATCTGCCTCTGAGATGTAGCAAAGTAGAAGCATTAATAAAGTTGAAATACGCAAGTGACATACAAGTACCTCAAAATTGTACCTGAGTAAATGTACTTAGGCTAGTTTCTTTCTACCACTGTGCAGAAGTCCACCTTAACATTTCACCATCCTCCCTCCTGTGTGTGTTTCCTGGCGGTTTCCAGGGGGATTATGGGAAACGGAGGCCGGCCGGGTTCCCTCGGAGGACCCGGGCCCGTGATCGCATGCAGCGTCTGCTCGTGCGTAAAACATGTATTCACACACACGCAACCTCTTCCCCCGTGTGTTCATTCACACAGACATACATCGATGTATGTTTTTACACATTCACACGTTTCTACAGACGCACACGCGGCTGCGCGAAACCCGGGTGTGTGTGTGCGAGTGTGTGTTGGTTTCAGTATTAAAATGTGGGCAAATATCAGCTGAAATATCTCTGACGCACAGCGACGCACGCACCCTCGGGAGGAGGGTGACACAGCGAGTGTCGGCAGTGTTAATGCATTCATGTGACTTCCGTCTGTGTGTAAGTTCACATTTGCACGCCGCCGGCCCTTCGCCGACACAAACGCACTTTACTCTGAAGCCACGTCAGGTTTACTGACAGATACAAGAAGGCACAAAGCTTTTAATTTAGCAGATCGGCAGCTTCCTGTTTCGGTGTTTGGTGTTCGTGCTGGATTGTTCTGGGTCTGGCTCCGGGTGTCGATGCGACTCGGGTCAGTGCGTTCACTATGACGGGTGCTAATCATGTCACAGCGCTGTTAACCCACTGATTATGGGATCTTCATCTCATAACTGTGAGAAAAAGGAAAATGTGATTAGCAGTCGCCTGAGGACCGTGGTGACGCTTGCTGATTTCACTTCTCAACGCACCAGGTTCTCGCTTTCCTACGAGTCAAAAGCTGGCAAACTCAGCGGCACTCGCAAACAAATATAGATTTTGAAACTGAGGCCAGGGTTTATGTTTCAGGTATTCTGTGTTTAACAGCTACAAAGACCTTAAGAGCGGAAGCTAGTTTGCCTCGCATCTCCAAACGCTTTGGAGCAAACGTTCAAGCATTTGTTGTTTGGATAAATCGATCACATATTTGAAATCTGAACTGTTAATTTCGTTTTAAAACGAACGCCGTCCCCACGGGCGTTTCAGCGCTAACCTCCGTCCACACTAACATGCCTGAAAACGCAGCTCAGCGTGACTGGTCAAACAGAAAGTAGACTCTGCCGGTGGATGTTCGCTTATAGTAAATACTGCGAACCCTCACGGCAATGGCGAAAAGCAAGAACAGATATGGCTCTGCTTGGACCGTCGACGATGACACACACAACAAGGTCAGCTGTAATTCGTCCTCCATGCTGAACTGGTAGTCGAGGCGGAAGTCTTTCTTTGTTTTCTTCCGAAAAAAGGGACACGTGACAGGCGCGTGACGAGTCAGGGAAGGAAACGGCAAGACCCGATCAAGAAGCGAATGTCGGCGTCCGCGTCATCGTTCCCAAAGGCCTCGAAAACGCCGCGATCGTGTGGCCGCTGGCTGCGGGGCGTAGCAAAACTCGCGTGCTTCCAGACGAAAACGCAGAGGTGTGGATGCAGCCGGGGGTTTGCTTACGGTGCTGTTTGTTGGGAGGGGTTCAAAGACGAGTTCAGAGGAGCCTTTATTGATCTCCTGAGGGGGAATGTAGGCGTTGCAGCAGCGCAAGAACAGAAATAAGCAGAAAAAGTTAAATAAAAATAAATCAACTCAAAAGTACGCAGGAGCAGTAAACATACACACAGTAGCCACGACCAGTGTTGTACTTAAACTAATAGTACTGCAGTGGTGTCTCAAGTGAAGTGACACAGTGAAGTGAGAGTAACATGATCTACTATAACAGCGAACACCAGAATAATCTATAATATGATTCACTAATGATACTTAGAGTTTTGTCTGTATTAACATAGAAATATAATACAAATATACCGTACAGTGAACAGCTGTAGCTTTTATTTGGTGTGAACATTAGTTGTTCTGGGTCTGCTCACGTTAGTTCTTACATTTTCCCAGGACGCTGTGCGTTGTAGTTGTAGGACAGAACGTGACCCCCCCCCCCCACAGGCGATAGATTGGTCTTAATATTTACCGACGAACTTTAATCACCAGATCTAAATGAGACGCAGTTGTCTGTCTGTTTGGCAATCACTCTTCTTCTCTGGTCCATATCGCTGGCGGTGTAAAGTTTGGAGCAGAGCGTGGTCGACCTCCGGCTGATCCCTCCGAGCTCCGAGTGTTTGGAGTCAAACTTCAGGCCCGTCTGATCTATCGGCCGCAGTGTTTAGGGCCAAACCTTCACCGACTCACTCAGCACACACTCAATGGATCACACACCGGGGACAGAGTGAGTGAGTGTGTGTGTGTGTGTGTGTGTTGACCATATTCGTCTTCTCCGTCAGCAGCCAATTGGTCAGCTCATTAGAGGACCATACATCAGTGTTGGCCTGCCCTCCCTCCTCACTCTCTTTCTGTGACTCACTTCAGGCTCTGGATCCGCCAAAGTCCACATTTTAAGACCGAATATATCAGGACAACAAGCTGTGTCCCATTTTAAAGGTTCCTCTTGGAAATTAGGCCTTTTTTTAGTCTGAATTGGGAGGACACAACTTCACCTGCCTAATCCCTTGCACCAGCTGTTTTTGCTCAGTTTCTTACCTTTTATTTACTGGCTTTAAAACTTCAGAAACATGCGGCTAATTACCGTTCCTGCTGATAACCAACACCAATACGGTCAAGAACCACTCAGAAAGACAGTTTGGGTTACAGGATAGCTTTGGCGTCACCAACCTGAACTCAAATCCCTTGAAACAATCGAGGACCTGAGTCCCGTCTAATGTGTTTTATCCCCTCACAGCCCAACCGCCTTGCAGACTGGTCGTGAAGACAGTGAACACGTTGCAGTTTGAAGGTATGACCAAAGTCCAGCGGTGTGGGCATTTAGACTCACTGAGTGCATTGACATACTATCGTGTTAGGATCGGGTTTGAGGAGTGTCCCGGTTATGTTTGGGCCTGTAACCATCATATCCTCGTTTCAGTAACCTGGATGCTACCTGGACCAGAAGTGGAGGAAGTACTCAGGTCCTTTACTGCAGTAAATGTACTAATACACACTATGAAAATACCCTCTTAAAGTAAAAGTCCTGCAGTGAAAAGCCCTTAAAGTTTTACAGCAGTAAAAGCCCATAAAGTGTTAGAGCAGTGAAAGCCCTTAAAGTGTTACAGCAGTGAAAGCCCTTAAAGTGTTAGAGCAGTAAAAGCCCTTAAAGTGTTACAGCAGTGAAAGCCCTTAAAGTATTAGAGCAGTGAAACCCGTTACAGTGTTACAGCAATAAAAGCCCTTAAAGTGTTACAGCAGTAAAAGCCCTTGAAGTGTTACAGCAGTGAAAGCCCTTAAAGTGTAAGAGCAGTGAAAGCCCTTAAAGTGTTAGAGCAGTGAAAGCCCTTAAAGTGTTACAGCAGTAAAATCCCTTACAGTGTTAGAGCAGTGAAAGCCCTTAAAGCATTAAAGCAGTAAAAGCCCTTACAGTGTTACAGCAGTAAAAGCCCTTAAAGTGTTACAGCAGTAAAAGCCCTTAAAGTGTTAGCGCAGTGAAAGCCCTTAAAGCATTAAAGCAGTAAAAGCCCTTACAGTGTTACAGCAGTAAAAGCCCTTAAAGTGTCACAGCAGTAAAAGCCCTTTAAGTGTCAGAGCAGTGAAAGCCCTTACAGTGTTACAGCAGTAAAAGCCCTTACAGTGTTAGAGCAGTAAAAGCCCTTAAAGCATTAAAGCAATAAAAGCCCTTACAGTGTTGGAGCAGTGAAAGCCCTTAAAGTGTTAGAGCAGTGAAAGCCCTTAAAGCATTAAAGCAATAAAAGCCCTTACAGTGTTAGAGCAGTAAAAGCCCTTAAAGTTTTAGAGCAGTGAAAGCCCTTAAAGCAATAAAGCAGTAAAAGCCCTTACGGTGTTGGAGCAGTGAAAGCCCTTAAAGTGTTAGAGCAGTGAAAGCCCTTAAAGCATTAAAGCAATAAAAGCCCTTACAGTGTTACAGCAGTAAAAGCCCTTAAAGTTTTACAGCAGTGAAAGCCCTTACAGTGTTACAGCAGTAAAAGCCCTTAAAGTGTTACAGCAGTAAAAGCCCTTAAAGCATTAAAGCAATAAAAGCCCTTACACTGTTACAGCAGTAAAAGCCCTTAAAGTTTTAGAGCAGTGAAAGCCCTTACAGTGTTACAGCAGTAAAAGCCCTTACAGTGTTACAGCAGTAAAAGCCCTTAAAGTTTTAGAGCAGTGAAAGCCCTTACAGTGTTACAGCAGTAAAAGCCCTTAAAGTGTTACAGCAGTAAAAGCCCTTAAAGTGTTAGAGCAGTGAAAGCCCTTACAGTGTTACAGCAGTAAAAGCCCTTACAGTGTTACAGCAGTAAAAGCCCTTAAAGTGTTACAGCAGTAAAAGCCCTTAAAGCATTAAAGCAGTAAAAGCCCTTAAAGTGTTACAGCAGTAAAAGCCCTTGAAGTGTTACAGCAGTGAAAGCCCTTAAAGTGTAAGAGCAGTGAAAGCCCTTAAAGTGTTAGAGCAGTAAAAGCCCTTAAAGTGTTACAGCAGTAAAATCCCTTACAGTGTTAGAGCAGTGAAAGCCCTTAAAGCATTAAAGCAGTGAAAGCCCTTACAGTGTTA
>CM022480.1:26875294-26887794 GCA_011952105.1 Coreoperca whiteheadi
GAAAGCCCTTAAAGTTTTAGAGCAGTGAAAGCCCTTACAGTGTTAGAGCAGTGAAAGCCCTTACAGTGTTACAGCAGTAAAAGCCCTTAAAGTGTTACAGCAGTGAAAGCCCTTAAAGTGTTAGAGCAGTGAAAGCCCTTACAGCGTTGGAGCAGTGAAAGCCCTTAAAGTGTCAGAGCAGTGAAAGCCCTTACAGTGTTACAGCAGTCAAAGCCCTTAAAGTGTCACAGCAGTAAAAGCTCTTAAAGTGTTACAGCAGTGAAAGCCCTTAAAGTTTTAGAGCAGTGAAAGCCCTTACAGTGTTAGAGCAGTGAAAGCCCTTACAGTGTTAGAGCAGTGAAAGCCCTTACAGTGTTACAGCAGTAAAAGCCCTTAAAGTGTTACAGCAGTAAAAGCCCTTAAAGTGTTAGAGCAGTGAAAGCCCTTAAAGCATTAAAGCAATAAAAGCCCTTACATGTCCCAAATCAGATCAAAGTCAGGACACTGATTCCACACTGGAGAAAAATAATTCATCTCACTGCTACGCTGATGCTCTCCTCTATCCATTCATATACAGATAATAAAACAGTGCAGGTTGCAAATACAAACTGTGCATTTGTGTTTCAAACTGCGTAAAACAACTCTTCGGTCAAACTGTACCAGAGCGTGTTTAGTGCACATGTGGCGTGCACAAGGCGTTTCTGAGCCCAACTCAATCAGTATATGACATGACAGGCTGAGACGCGACGTGAAGACGCCACAAAGCTGTAAAACAAGGGAGCGAGAACAAAGCTGCAGGTGCAGCGCGCCGAGGGAGAAGCCTTCATGGCCCGTCCAGCCTCTGACTGTGGACGCGGCTGCTGTTTCCGTGTAAATGTTGGTCACGTTTGAACAAAATCTCCAAGCGCTTGTGTCAAACGTAAATCGGGGTTTCCACAAACTAATGCAATGTGACAGTTCTCAAGTGGCCGTGAGGAGTCGGCCCGATGAGAGCTCCTCTGAAACTCAGTTACGTCACGCTCACAACTCCGCTCGTGTTCCTTCAGTCTTATTTAACCGCCGTTATCGCAGCTTTCTTCTGACGCGGCGGCGGCAGCGGCGGCGGCGGCGGCCCGGAACAGTTGTTGGCAGCGATGAGCCAGAGCCGCGTCGTCACTGCAAGACGAGACAGCAGGTTATGTAACGTCATTATTTCTTCTAACAATCGGTTTCCAGGAGCCTTTGTCACGTCTTTCTCCCTTCTCTTTTCTGTTTTTTAATAAATAAGCGAACTTTTCAGCCACGGGGGGAAATCTCCTTCACTACCTCCACAAATAATAGATTCAGACATTCATCGTTTAAGATCTTGTAAGAACTTTTGGTGATAAAATTTCATTTTGTTCAATATTTCAGTTTATGACCAGACACGATGAGATGTTAATTGGACATCAGCGGAGCTGCAGCTAATCGTTATTCTCATTATTGATTAATCAAATATCCTTTGGTCCAGAAAATGTCAGAAAATAGTGAAAAACAACCCAACAGCTGCAGCTGATGTCATCAAACCGCTCGTTTTGTATCACGTATGACTAAGAAATTCCGTAAATTCTCACGACGTAGAGGCTGAAGCCACAGACGTGTCCTTGAAAAGTTACTGTAACGATGAATCAGTTATCAGAGCAGTCGACTAATCGTTTCAGCTCCACATTGCTCCACCCGCTGGGGAGGTGCAGATGTTTTAAAGTAGCATGGAGCCTTTAGCGTCTGTGCGACGTCTGATAAACGTCCTCGGGTGATGTCACCCAACACCACAAGTTTGAAAGTGAAACAAAGTGAGCTCCACCTGACGCCTGCAGCCCGCTGCTCATCTCCGCTGCAGGCTACGTTAGCCGCTGCTAGCATGACACACCTGACCCTCACATCCAGCTGTCGGTGGTCGAGTTGCATTATGGGTAATGTAGGACGATATCACTGGTTCTGCTGCATCGAGTTTGATCCTTTTTTTTAAACTGTTTCTCACGAGAGTCGTGCTAAATCAGTGGAGTTCTCTTTTGAGAAGCAGACGTTGTGTGAAAATAGATAAAATGCTGCAAATCGTCGATGCAAAAAGAACAAAAGCTTCTGCGTCTTCTGAGTCCGATTTCAGCAGATCTCCGGCTCATTAGATCTCAACAAAGAATCACGACTTTCACCGCAGAACACACACTCTGCTTCCTCTTTTCTGTCGCTGTACACACACACATATATACCTCCTTCAAAATATACCCACTTAACTCACCCTGACGCCCCCCCTCCCACTCCCCGCTGCTGTTGCTATTGTCCTAATACTCACAAGCCAATTTCAGCAAACCCAGTTAACAGCCTGCAGAACTTAGCCGAGCTGATAGACTGACAGCTCTCTGACAAAAGGCACACAGGAGAAATTCCCCCGCCGCTAATATCTGCTGTCAGCCCGGACGCATCTAAAACGGCGTTAATGCGTCGCCCCTCTGCCGCCGTGCCCCCACCAACTTCCACCCCCCCTCCCCACCTCGCTCCAGCCGACAGACAGGAAAAAGAGAGAGTGATATGAATACTCCGAGCATAACAATGCTGAAAAAGAAAAAAAAATCTGCTCTCTAATGGCGCCGGCAAATAGCGAAACATATTTAGTCTGACAAAAGGCGCTTCAGTGCGACGGGACGTTCAATCTTCCCAGGTGTCAGTGCCTTCACACAGGAGGGGAAATGGGTGCCAGACAGAGAGACATCCAAACCCCAGAAGTGCATCCTAAGTAGGCGTCGTGTTGCAGCATGATGATGATGATGATGATGATGATGATGGTGGTGATTACAGCGCTGCTATTTGGCCTTGACGGGACGCCGTTTTTTGGTTTTTTTTGCCGCCACGCAAACAGTTTGTGTCGCTGCTTCCACTGTTTGGCTGCGTCTCTGAGAGCAAAGCTTGGAAAACAAAAGGGGTGTTTTATTGTGGGAAGAGGTTGAAGCTGTTTTTTTTGGGGGTTTTTTTGCAGTTTTAACGTCACATTTGCTGACTGAATCGTGTGATCGCGTGCAGTTTGTCCCCGAACGCTCAGCCGACAGCCGCTGAACGATAAGATAAAAAGGGCCACAATGTCCCCGAGCAGGTGATGCTATCAGACCGCTGAGACATTTTCCTCTGAAGTTATGTGAAGAAATTAATTTTACAGGAAACACAGGAGTTTAGGACGCAGAACAAGATACAGATTTGTTTGTGAGTTTGAACCACGAACGCTTTGTTTAGAAGAAGTATTCAGATCCCGAGTTAAAGAATAACTATGGTACTGTAAGTACTGTGTGTGTGTGTATCATAGGCTGATATATCTTCTTGCTCTGTGCCGTAGAGCTCCATCCAAAAGTTTATTCTGCCCCAAATACTCACTGGAGCGCCACATGTGGATTCATCCGCCGCTGAAAATAGTCCCCAAACAAAATGCGCTATTTCCTCCACTTTGTCTGATAAAAAATTACAAGTCAGAAAGTTCTGAAAATATATAATAAAGCCCAATTTATCCCTTAAATAGCAAGACAACGATGTAAAAATACTCCGCTCCTGCATTCAAATGTTTAGCCAAGCTAACAGCACGGCTCTAGGGACGGCAATGTCCATTCACCACTTTGGCCCAGACTGAAATGACTCCACAGCTATTAGATGGATTGCTAGTGTATGACATTTTCATTCAGCAGGTCAAAGTTTTCACTTATGCTGTGTTAAATCTCAACATTTACTTGATGGATCGGCCTTTCATCCCCTCGGGATAAACTGTAATAACTGTGGTGATCCTCTGACTCTTCATCCAGCGCCATCATCAGGTCGACACTTTCATGTGTCCAACACTTTGGTTTATGACCAAACACCTGCAGAACTGATGACATGCCCATCAGCCTCTGCTGGACTTTGTGTTCACTGTTAATTAGCAGATGTTAGAGTGCTAACGAGCTAAACTAAGATGGTGAACAAGGTGAACAGCAGGTATATTGGTAAACATTATACCTGCTGAACATCGACATGCTATCATCTATCATGTCATTGTAAGGTGTTAGCATGCTGACCTTAGCATTCAGCCTCACAGAGCCGCTAGCCGCTAGGCTGTAGACTCTTTTAACTAAGGTTAAAGTACATAAAGATTATCAGCAAAATGTACTCAAGTATCAAAACTTAAAGTATTTTTTATGCAGTTGGTGTTATGATATTTATGGAGGAAGAATTCTTGCTGATTTATAGCATTTAAATGTTGTAGTTGAAGAATTCTTGCTGATTTGTAGCATTTAAATGTTGTAGTTGGTTGAGTTGGGGGTGATTCAGACTACTGGGGGGGGGTGTACAATGTATAAAAATGCATGATGTATTAGAGAGCTACTCCAGTAAATTAGTTTTGTGCTTCTCTAAAGTTGACTTTTAGTTGCTCCAGAATCAGAATCAGACTTATTGGCCAGGTATGTGTACACATACAAGGAATTTGACTCCGGTTTTACGTTGCTCTCTATGTACATACCAAGAAGTATACAGACATACAATAACACTGGATCCTACATTTCCCATAATGCAACTGGACGGTGTACCTTGCCTGGTAAACAGCCACGTCTTTCAAACTCCACACCTCCAGTTTTGAACCCTTCAAGTTTTTCTTAGTTTAGTTTTTTAGTCTCCAAGCTGAGAAAACCTTGATGACATCACTATGACATCATCGCGGTTATCCGTGGGGCTTTTGGCTCGGACGCAGCGTCAGCGGAGCACCACTGTGAAGTCTCCAAACGTGAGAAAAAGTCCCTGTGTACTTTAGTGTTAGTAGCTTTAATGCGTGGAAGTACACGTACCCCGCCTGCCCTGCATCGGCACCACCACAGCAGTAACCGTGGCAACCGTCTCCCGTCATGCATACTGCTCTCAGTCCTTACCTACAGACCTACCTGAGAGAAAGAAATCTGCTCTAATGTGTCAGAATACACACACACACAGGCTTACAGTACACGCGCATACACACTATGATACACACACACACACACACACACACACACACACACACACGCGCACACACTGCTTCTTGAACATCCACCAGCTGGTTCCGTCTCCCGTTAGTGTGTGAACCCAACTCAACTTTATTTATATAGCACCTTACACACAACACAGATGATCCGAAGTGCGTTACAGCACACTCAGAGGAAAACTAAAAATAAATAAATAAGGAAAACACACACAAGAGAAAGAAAAATCAGAGTGATGATAGTAATAATAATAATAATAATAATAATAATAGTGAAGGCACATGGTCACACAGACCTGCAGAGACTTCAGGGGAAATACCTGAGCTGGTTAGGTGAAGCGCAGTTAAAGGCGAGTGAGGAAAACTGTGTTTTAAGGTGACTCGTGAAAGCCTCAGTAGTGGTGGAGAATGAGAGGAGGAGACTTTAAACCTAACCCTACCATAGCCCTAACCCCAACCCTACACTAACCCTAACAGTTAAAGGCGAGTGAGGAAAACTGTGTTTTAAGGTGACTCGTGAAAGCCTCAATAGTGGTGGAGAACCGGATGGTGGGAGGGGGAGACTTCCATAGTTTTTGGGCAGCAGTAGAGGAGGAGGCCTTGTCCCCGTAACAGAGAGCCCGACCATTAGACACTTAATAGAAAAACATTATGATTTTAAAATCAATCCTGTAGTGTAGGGAGGCATGAGTGGGAGTAAAGAGCTCCCTCTTTCTTTGACCTCGTTAAAACTCTTGCTGTTGCATTCTGAACTAGTTGGAGACGGGATAGACAAGACTGAGTGGTACCAAAATATTTGTAGTAATCGAGGCGAGAGGATATGAAGGCAGGTTCGAAGAAATTATCTGAGTTTGGAGATGATGCGGCGCTACATGAAGCTTAATTTTACTACCTGATTGATTTGTTTGTCAAACTGAAATCCTGAATCGAATACGACCGCAAGGTTTTTTGCGTGTGATTTAACCGAGGGGGCCAATGGGCCACGATGGGGAGAGTTAATGTTGCTCAAGTGCTGTTTTATTCTCATTGAGCTGAAGAAAGTTTGCAGCCATCCCGGATTTGATGTCCCGAAGACAGTTACGGAGGTCAGTTAGTTTGGGCTCAAGGGGGAGGTAGATCTGAGTGTCATCCGCACAACAGTTTTTGAATAATGTGGCCTAGCGGGAGCAAGTAGATGGACAAGAGGTTTGGGCCAAGTATGGAACCTTGGGGGACACCACAGGAGATGGGGGCTGAGGAAGAAGAGGAGTTGCTAATAGAGACACTGGAAGATCTGTTGGACACATATAAAGGAAACAGGTTTAAGGCAGAACCAGAGACCCCCGCCCATTGGTTTAATCTGTGAATGAGAATCGAATGATCTACCGTGTCAAAGGCTGCAGTTAGATCCAGGAGCAAGAGGACGGCATAGTTACCTGAGTCAGCAGCCAGCAGGAGGTCATTAGTTATCCTCAGTAACGCTGATTCAGTAGTGTGAAGAGCTCTGAAACCAGATTGGAATCTTTCAAATACGGAGTTTTGAGCCTCGTGGGACAACAGCTGGTTAAAAACTACTTTTCAAAGGATTTTAGAAAGGAAGGGGAGTCCAGAGATTGGTCTGTAATTATCGAAGACTGGAGGATTTAGATCCTGTTTTTTTTAAAGTGGCTGAACAACTGCATGTATTGAACGATTGGGGAGCGTTGCTGGGTTTCAGGGAGATATTGATAATTGAAAGGACGCCGGCGCCTAATGGTGCCAATAACTTCTTTGAAGAGTTTAGTTGGAATACTGTCGAGAGAACAGGTGGAGGTCTTTGCCATGATCCTTCCAGTCTCCCTTGTGTTTCCCTGTGTCACCCCTGTCCTTGTGGGTTGTAAGTCTCCTGTTGTCTTCGGTCTTGGTGTGCGTGCGTTTGTGTGCATGTGTGTTTGTCTGGGCGTGGCGCCCACTGCAATCACCACCCACCTGATCCTACCGCGCTGCCTGCTGCACACCTGACGCTCATCCAGCAATCAGACACCGCAGTACAACGCTCCTCTCGCCGGTCTTCGCCAGACCGTCAGTTTTAGCCACAGTAGTAACTAACCAAGCCTTGGGAACGTACCTGTTGTGTGAACTTTGTTCTGATCCTGTGTTTAGAAGGGCCTCCTTGTCATCGCTACCTGCCTGCCTGCCTGCCTTGCAGCCACGTCAGACAAACGCTGGATTCCACGTGTCTTCACCATTGTCTGCAGTCTCCACGCCACATCAGCGCCACAGACTCGGGAACCATTGCCCCTCCCCACCGTGAACTACAAAATAAATTGTTAGCTTTTCCTCATTCTCTCATACGACTGCTCTCCGAGTTTTGCATATTGGGTCCACTCTCTTTTAAGTATCATGACAGTCTTCATATATGAGATAATGTGATGAAGTTTTGGTAAGGTGATGGAGTTCAGGGAATTTTTAGAACTGCAGTGTTTTCGCAGGGGAGATGGATAGACTACTTGCAGATGGAATAATACTAGCTCTGATGTCAAGTATTTTGACTCTAAAAAAGTTTAAGAAATCCTCCCATTTAGAGACAGATGCTTCTAAGCAGGACGTGGGAGTGGAGGAGGTGACAGAGTTTAACACACTAAAAAGTACTGTAGGATTATGACAGTTTTTGTCAATAATATCATAAAAGTATTGAGCCTTGGCAATTTTTTGACAGCCAGCTCGAATTTATCCAAGAGATCCTTCAGAATTTGAAATGAGATCTGCAATTTATCCGCTTCCACCTCTGCTCTGCAACGTCTGCATGCTCTCCTTATATCTCCAGTAGTATTATTAGTATGATTTAGCCACGGTGAGGAAAAAAGCTTACGTTTTTTTATAGTTTTGACCGGTGCACCAGCGTCAAGGGTGGCCGAAACAGTACTGAGAGACAAGTTCCTCTGTGCTCGCATGAGACGGTGTTGCATTGATACTGGTAATGACGGGAGCCTCGGGGCGCCGGATAGCTCAGTCGGTAGGCTGAGTCCCCACCCGCAGCGACCCGCGTTTGAGTCCGACTCGCAGCAAATGCCTGCATGTGAAACCCCCATCTCTCGCCCACGTGCCCTGTCTCTCTTCAGCTTTCACTAAAAACAAATGATGGGAGCCTTTCTATAGGCTTCTGCAAACCTAGCAGAAGAATTTGGAATGTAGCAGGGCGGCAAACCGAGAGCAGAAACGATTTCCCTGTGATCAGAGAGGTGAAAATCGCCATCACAGGGCTGGAGACCGAGAGATCTGAGGAGTGTGTGTGTGTGTGTGTGTGTCTCTGAGCCGGCAGCCTTTTCTTTGTTTAGTCGAAACGACAGCAACAGCTTCTCCCTGTCTGCTGGTGCAGAACGTCAAACACACGTAGAAAGACACACACTAACAAACACACTCAAACACAAATAATCAGGTAGCGAGTCGACACCCTGTGTGTGTGTATCATAGTGTGTATCTGTGTGTGCTGTGAGCCTGTGTGTGTGTGCGTGTGTGTGTGTGTGTGTAACTTGTGAGTGAGGAAATGTGTGTTTATTTACATCATTTTAAAGATCATGTAAATGTTAGTGTTTGCATTTTTATTTGCGCCTGTGTGTGTGTGTGTGTGGCTAAATGAGGGTTTGGCCCCTGCCTGCCTGAAGACACCCCCCGCATCAGTTGCCTGCTGTCGGCCTGGAGACAGTTACCATGGAAACCAAGGACTGTGATAATGTAGGGGAGAGAGAGACACGAGCGACTCACTCTCTCTAGCCAGGTTTCCATCCAAATGTAGCACAAATTTTAACCCAATTTCGAGGGAAATCGGCAAAAGAAAATGCAAGTTAATGTGCTTTTCCATCCACCGCCGTTACGCGAATATTAGGCAAAGCAAGGCGGCTTTATTTATAAAGTACATTTCAAACACAGAGGCAATTCAAAGTGCTTTACACAGGCGAAGAAAAGCATTAGAATGACAATGGACGCGTTAATTGTCCACTCGGGTGCCATTAAACCATCGCACGAGAGAAGGGCGCAACAAGGTGATTCTCCATGATTCGCTCGCCAAGTCTGTTTCCGTGGCACATTTTGTCGCATACGCCAACTTTTCAGCCTCAGCCAAGCTTAAAAACTTGGAGTTATCTGCGTTTCCGCTCATCTTTAGTGACGCGAATGTTGATGTTACAGTAATGCTGAACTTGTCTGTCTATCTAATTGTCTCTTTCACACTCTGTCTTTCTGTGTCTCGTTACATACCTTTCCAAAAACAAGAACACAAATGACAGATATGAGAGAGGGGGATAGGTACAGACAAGGGGGGGAAGAGATAAACGTCCTGGCACATCAGGCTTTCTCTCTTTATTCTGACTGTTTTTGCACCAAAACACCAAGACAAGTTCCTCGTATGTGCAAACCTGCTTGGCAATAAACCGATTTCTGATTTCAGATTTTTGCAGTGTCCACGTCTACATGCATCTCTTTTTTTTTTATCTCCCTCCATCACTCTAGTCGCTTCACCTCCTGCCTCCCTGCAGTCGTCACTCAACAGTCGCCCAACACATGCACACACACAAACACACACAAACACACACACACACACAAACAAACAAACACACACATATGATTTCTTCCACTACAACAGCACTGTCTTGTCTGGGTCTTTGTGTGAAAATCACTCTCTCTTTCTGCCTCTCTCTCTCTCTCTCTCTCTCTCTCGTCGTAACAATAGCATGTTGTCTGAACAGACACACAGCATCAGTGTGTGTGTGTGCGTGTGTGTGTGTGTGTGTGTGTGTGTGTGTGTTATTTCTCAAGGCATCATGGGAAAAAAAAAAAAAAAAAACGAGACAAAAAGTAGGGATGAGGGAGAGGAGAGAGAACAAGAAATGACGAGCTCACGGGGGGGAAATGGCGGTCTGTGAAAATTCACACACACGCACACACACACAAATACAAATACACACACACAAACAACAGTGGCAAGATTTAATACGGCGTTGAGGGTATTGAGGGTGTGGAGGTGTGATTTGGGGGGAGTGGGAAACGCCGCCGCCTCCGCCTTCGGTGAATTGGATCATCAACCACATCCCAAGACACTGACACACACACACACACACACACACACACACACACAGTTATTAGGTGGAGCAGGTACAGCTGGGACTTGGATTTAAAGACAACACCACCTGGCCTGATGGTAGTCTGACAGTGATTAACACACACACACTCGCCACACAAAGACACAAAGGCACAGATGCGTGTACACACTTTCAGTTCACATGTACACAATGATTCACCGCGTTCTTCTTCTCCTGCGACGGCACAGCCGGCGCTTTGTTGTTCGGCTTCGAGCTCATGGTTGGGATGTTGTCATGTTGGCTCTGTGATTGATAAATCTGACAGAAAATAAAAGAACAGCAGATTGAGATCCTGTTGTTTTGTGCCTTCAGCAGAGTCAGATGTTAAATTTGGGTTTTGGTTTCATCTCCGTGCAGCCAGAATACAAACACGTCAAGGATGTGTTCGGCCTAGCTTAGCACAAAGACGGTAAACGGGGAAACAGCTAGTTTAGCTTTGTCGAAAATCAAATATCTTCAACAGTAAAAACCTTTTTGCTGAAAAATTAGTAATTTCCTGTTACATTAATCGCATGAACGCCACGTGTTGCTATGCAGGTTATGCCAGTGTTAGCTAGAACTAATTCCAGTGCCCACCATTATGTACACATTTTATTTTAATTGATTCACCAAACCACAGGCTAGAGTTGCTAAAGAGCTAACATATGATAGCTTAAGGGCTAATATTATCAAGCTAATGTTTCCTTTAGTGTTGTTTGGTGTTTTAGCGCTGGTTTGGTCCAATATTCGCTGTAGTTTTAGCCCTAGTTTGGTCTAAATTTCACTTGTTTTAGCCCCAGTTTCGTCCAATTTTTTTTGGTGCTTTAGCCCTAATTTGGTTCAAAATTGATTTGTGCCTTAGCCCTATTTTCATCCAATGTTCTTTGGTGTTTTAGCCCTAGTTTGGTTCAATATTCATTTGTGTTTTAGCCCTATTTTCATCCAGTGTTCTTTGGTGTTTTAGCCCTCGTTTGGTCCAATTTTCACTGTAGGTTTAGCACTAGTTTGGTCTAAATTTCACTTGTTTTAGCCCCAGTTTCGTCCAATTTTTTTTGGTGCTTTAGCCCTAATTTGGTTCAAAATTGATTTGTGCCTTAGCCCTATTTTCATCCAATGTTTTTTGGTGTTTTAGCCCTAGTTAGGGTCAATATTTCTTAGAGCTTTAGCTGTGGTTTAGTTCAATACTAATTTGTGTTTTAGCCCTCGTTTGGGCCAATACTCTCTGGTTTTTTAGTAATGTTTTCACCATCTGAAGATAAGGAAGGCACTAGAGAGTGTGATCGAGCGCAGGGTGGATGGTGTCAGAAACACATATAAGCTAACAGATGCCGTCTGGGTTCTGTATTTATAGAACTGTCAAACGCCAGTGATGCTAAATGGTTTTTGGTCTAAAAATCACCAAATAAACACGCAAACAAAGTCACCTGTTTGTTTCTTCCATGTGTGAAGGCTCTGGTTTGACTGGTTGTACTTTTGAAGAGGAAATCACTCATCACCTTTCACCTCAACAACAAGCCCTTAACTGAAACACGGCAGAGTAATTTAATACTCGGGCTACTGTGTGCTGCCGTCTGTGTTTACTGGAATCCCTGGTTGGTGAGGAACTTCAGGAATTCCCGAACTGGATTACACACCTACTGTCTGACCAATCAGGCTTCAAATACACCATAACAATTGCAGTAAGGAAGGTTACATGATATTACATTAGACAACAAACACCGTCTGCTTTTGACACGGTTCTTCCCATAGTCTTAGACAACAGAGAGTGTTAAGTAGGCCTACAGTATTCTTGTAGAAGAGTGGCCTGGGTGTTCATATTTTTTTAAATGAAAAAATGTTTTTGTTTTATCTAAAGATATTATATGGTATTATATGAGTTTATTTACATAGCCCTTATCAATCTCAGCAATTACAGGGTGCGTTACAAAATGCAAAATATAACACAATAAGGAAAATCAACTAAACGCATATCATGAGCTTTGTTTACTGTTGCGTGTCAATCTTTTGTAAGTAAGTATGTAAGAAAGTTAAGCCTTTGTTTGTCTCGCAGTGGGGAAATTGCATTTGGATATGGCATTTACAATAAAAACGACGGCAGATTTACCATCAAAACGTTTAGTCATTTTTGTAACAATCCTTGATTTCAGACAGGAGTAGGCAAAAGCAGCTTCTCATTTCTAGCCAACCACTGTTGCTGAAATGACAACTGTCACTGGCAGAGTCTATCATCTGTAGCTTGCTAGCTAATTAAGCATGAGATCCATCCATCTCTGGCTGAGTTTAATGTTTCCAACTGACTCGTTTATTAAACTGAGAACCCTGTAAAAGGGGTCTTAAATATACAGTTGAAGGCTACACATGTGAGATTGTGCTAAAGGACTGAGGCTAGGTGCCATCCAAAAAGTCAGCATCCTCTTCAGTTGATGATCCTTGTAGAAGACATGGAAATAAAGAAAGCGTTC
>CM022480.1:26892103-26911766 GCA_011952105.1 Coreoperca whiteheadi
ACACACACACACACACACACACACACACACACACACACACACACACACACACACACACACACACACACACACACACACACACACACACACACACACACACACACACACACACACACACACAGACACACACACACACACACAGACACACACACACAGACACACACACACATACACACACGCTAAATACAGTAGAAAAGACTAGAAAGACCAGAATAGAAAAGGATAGAAGTCATTAAAAACGTACTCTGTGTATTTTGGAGTTAGCTTTGGCGGGGAAACGTAATGTAAGCGAGCACGTGTGACTTTTTCACCAACGTGTCAGAAAAAAACGTTTCCTCTGAAGGTCTACATGCGTGACGTCGTGCTATCAGACCGAGGCTAAAGCTAGGTGCCCGGCAAACCGGTCGATGATGCGTGTGGAAGACGTGGAAATAAAGACATTGTTCTCATCTTGCAGTGTAGAGCTCATTGGTCACAGTAATACACGCATGATTAAGGAGAAATGTTTGACTGTTTCAGCATATCGCTGTCTGCCTGCACATACTTGGACCAGCATGAGGTCCGACTTTCATCAGCCACGAACAATCCACGAAACATTTAGTCCGTCAAACAGCAGATACAGTATGTAATGGAAATGAGTTTTAGTTACTGTCTGTTATTTATGCTGTTCTGAATCTCCAGACCACTTTATGTAATCAATTGGGAGATATCTTTACGTGCAACGGGAATAGGGCTAGAGAGGGAAGGTTAGCTAGAGTCACCAACGTTACTAGGAATCATCCTCCGGAGAACGTGAATTTACACAACAAGGTTCAGCAGTTGGGTTCAGCCTGAACCCGAGTGATGGACACGTGGATGCGCTGATCCAATATGGACAATTTTCTCTTCCAGATCTTTGGGACTAAAAAAAAACAGTCAATCTGACTCAACACGAAAGCCGTTTACTTAACTTTGACTAAAATGCCCAGACTTGGTCTTGACTAAAACAAGACTAAAATGGGTTTTCATTGGCTGATAAGATCATTTGTTCCATTGTTGTTAAAGCCAAATTCTTAATTAAGGCAATGAGATTTATATATATGGGTAGATGCTTTTACACATATGAGAGAATGCATGTGTTATACGCATATACACTTACATATATTTCTATGGGATGGTATTTACTTGGTCTTGGTGTTTGTTTGTTTTTTACTGCGATTCGTGTGTTTTATGGGATTTTTACTACGTGAACGTGTGGATGTATAGCATTGTCAGCGTCAAAGATGAACAATAAAGTTTTCCATCATTTAAACTAACGTAAAAATGAGAAGGATGAAAATGGTTAAAAATGACTAAAACGTAGGTGGACTTTTGATCTCGGGACTAAAGCTAAATCTAAAAGCAGCTGACAAAATGATCACTAAACTAAACCGTCACCTTTTTTTTTTTTTTTGACAAAACAGATCCGGGGAAGTGAAACTTTGGCCCCTCGTGTTGCTGACTTTCTGATGCAGTGGCGCCCGGTTAGACTGGCTGTACTGGGCAGCTCCCAGTTTCAGCCCAACCTTTACTGGATAAACAAAGGCGGGTGAAAACAAAACAATAATATTGATTTGAGTAAAGATGTCAGCTCTGAGCGTGATGCTGACAGTGATGCTGCTCTGTTTGTTTCAGCTGAACAAAGCAGAGAGCAGCAGCATCAGCTGGCTGATTAGCATGGAAAACAAAAGCACACGCACTCCAGTCATTCTCTTTATTAACGTGCTGTTGTCTTGTTGTAATGACACCTAGACACAAACAGGAGGACTCTTTCTCACTCTGTGACAATGACAGACAGCCACGCACACACACGGAGGATTACACTGATATGTGAGGCCGATATCAGCCAATACTTTGATCCTCAGTGAGACATCGCAGCAACCTGACTGACACGAAAGATGAACTTCATTGTCTCCAGAGGGTGATTTATAAAAACCAGGACAAAGTTTCCACTTGCTACACGACAGTTTAGTTTGGTTCTCTTGACAAAAATGTCTTAGTGTCGTTTTAGTAACCTGTTTATTGTTTAAATCATATTTCCATCGTGCACGTTTAATTGCAAAGTATTTTCAGGGGAGACTCTCGATGGACCGCTACGAGCTGCAAGCCGAGGGTCCAAACAGGCCTCACCTACTGCATGAACGAGATTATGAATATGCAGCAAAATGCTTATCAGTCCCCCTTTAACGTCTTGTCGTTCTTATGCAGCGTCAGACGTTATGAAACAGGCACCAGATTTATCTAATAAATTATGAAATTGCTGATAAAAATGAATTTGAGGATTCACGTTGCGCAGAGATGAGGATTAATTAAAACTTCAACAGCAAAATACGTTTTAAAATCCGTCAGTTTTGCGCTCTGTGAGACAACAGAAAGCATTCTTCTTTGCCGGCATCAGAACTTTTCTAAATCACCTTTGTTCTCCAGCAGCGAAATGGCAGCCACGATGACATGAAGCCATTTTACGTCGCTGCAAACCACAGACCCGTGCAATGTCTTTCTACAATACCTATCGTACGGAAAATGACGTCGTTCAGATGACGTCCCCTAGGCCAGTCCTCCATGCGTGGAGGTCGGCGGAGTGATCTGTAGTCAGGTGGCTGGAGTTGCGGAAGCAGGAGAGACCCATGTCCGAGACCACTGTTAGCGTCCCGTTTCCACCGCCAGCCGCTTTTGTGGCGACTGAACCGGGTATTTTAACCCAGACGATGATCTTTTCCCAAAGTGGTTTTTGTGCCTAAACATATCAAGACCTCAACCACAGCGTTGGAAACGTAGCGCTTCAGCGTGTCCGTGGTGGCTGGATTGGGCGTGGCCTCCTCGTCTTATATTTACGGAAACCAAAAAGCCTTTACTTTACGACGTCATGTATTCCGTCTCTCAAACGGTCTGAACAAAAAAATCTTAATGCAAAAAGAAAGAAAGAAAAATCCCTGATGTTGTTTCTGACAGTGAACGAGGGTTTTCCTCCAGTCATCTCCTCACCGAGACTTCCTGCTGCGTGCGTGTGTGCGTGTGGGTGTGTGTGTGTGTGTGTGTGTAAATGTAAATGACATAGCACCTCCACAACGTAAAGACACAACACTTGCATGGACTCTGATTACTGAGGTAAATACACAGCATGGGTGAGGCAACTCGCTGCAGAGCGTGTGCGTCTGTGTGTATTTCAAAGACAATGACAAATCTAGCTGAAGTCTCTCTCGTGGCGGGATTGTTTTAGCGGAGCAGGGGTTTGTGGGTAAACACGCTGATGCTGTTGGAAGTTAAACATACTGTTAAAGGCAGCGCGCCACAAAACACGCCGCCGCCGCCGCTGAGTGGTAGAGCTTCCTCTCAAAGAGAGAGCGAGAAAACTGTAACTGAGAAACAGCATCAGACCTCTTCCTTTGAAATAAATGTGGTGTCATTCCTTTTTTATTATTTTAGTCCACCAACAATATTTAAATATGAGTTTGGTGTTGCATTCCTTGAAAAACCAGGACATTTGAGTTTGCTCGGAACAATCAGGACGTCATTCTCAGAGTTTAATGTTCAACTGCAGAAACTCACAATTGAAGGAAAATATCACGCTAGAGAAATAAACTCTTCGCGCACTCGTCTAACTTGCGGAAGCTGCACAGACTGAGGAAACGGTCAGAAGAGACGGGACGTACAACGCTAGAATATAAAATATATATCAGTGTTTTAAGGGCTACATGGAAGTATAAGCAGCTCTGTGAATATGAAAGTTATCTTTGTGTCTGCGGGAGGATCTCGGGTCCTGTTGTATCAGTTTGTGTCGCGTTCTTTCATCTCGGGTCCTGTTGTATCAGTTTGTGTCGCGCTCTTTCATCTCGGGTCCTGTTGTATCAGTTTGTGTCGCGCTCTTTCATCTCGGGTCCTGTTGTATCAGTTTGTGTCGCGTTCTTTCATCTCGGGTCCTGTTGTATCAGTTTGTGTCGCGTTCTTTCATCTCGGGTCCTGTTGTATCAGTTTGTGTCGCGTTGTTTCATCTCGGGTCCTGTTGTATCAGTTTGTGTCGCGTTTGTTTCGTGTCTTGTTGTATCAGTTGTCTGTTTCGTGTTTTATTGTGTGTGGCGTCATTTTGCGTCGCGTTGTATCAGTTTTGAGTCATTTTGTATCATTTTTTGTCGTCTCGGCCCGAGTCTTGTCATTTGTGGTCGTGTCATGGTATTTTGCATTGTGATGCGTCAAGTCATATCATTTCATTACTGTCTCGTGTTGCTTCGTGTTGTGACATCTCATCTCGTGTCATGTTTTATATTGTGTTGTATGTTGGGATATTATATCGTTCTGCGTTGTGTTGAGGCATCCTGTTGGTTCTTGTTTGTTTTGTATCATGTTGTGTTGTTGTGTTTTCCGCTTCTGGCTCGTGCACACGTAGCCTGCAGTACTGTTTCATATTTTGTCGAGTCATGTCATATTATTTCATGCCGTGTAGTTGGTTGTTTCATAGTAGCCTGATCTCTTTAAGTCTTGGGTTTGTGTTCAGTGGACTTAGGTTTTAACTCATCTTTTGTGTGCTGTTGCCTCCGCACATTAATTTGCAGCACATCAAATGACTTTAAACTCAGCAGGTGAGTAAAGAGTCCTGTAGAATCCTGCACTGGGGGAGTGTGATGCTTTTTAAATTTCTCATTGACTAAAGAAAAAAGTAATCGGCTTCTGTCCTATTAAGATTTATTTAGCTGTAAATGTTGTGGAAATATTCGGTCTCTCTCTGTCGGTTGTTGGGAGGTCGTGTCGGGATGTTATTAATGAATCTGATCGTACAGAGATCCAGGAGCTGATGGAAACTCCTCCGGGGAGACGCTGCCTCTGTGTTGTTTGTGTATTTCTGGTTTTACAGGAACACAGATGTTAAAAAATGCCGTCACATCATAATAATGACTTCATGTTAATGTGGCTTAATGTGATAAACCAAAGCAACAGCTGCATGTTTTCATCTTCTCACATTGTTCAGAGCTTCTCTGTAAGAACACAGATACGCACACATATTAAACTTGATTTAATATGTCAGTCACCACCGCAGTTGTCCATCTTTTGCACATACAGTTAGTTCAATTAGGAGAGACAAGTGAATAAAGTAAAGATGGTATTTATTCAAACAGACGATGTGAGGTGTAAATCTTGACAGAGTGGAGATTCGGTGGTGGAGGGCGTCTGCGCTGAGCAGCGGCAGAATACATCCACTGGTGGGGGCGGCTGAAGACTCTGCCGAGGCTGATGGCTGAAGAGGTTCGTGCAATGATGAGCTGATGGATCTGAGAAGACCGGGCGCAGATGGGGAGGGGGAGGGGCGCGCAGCCATCGCATGAACGTACGGAAGGCAGAGAGAGAATCATGTTCAAACGGGCGGTAGTAGGACGATAGGTCGACAATAAGTGAGCATGCGTGAGAGGAGTGAATGGCAGGCTGGTATGAGAATTATGACGCTCGAGCTTCATATGTGTTCGCTGCCTGTTGGAGGATCTTTTTTCCAAAATGTTGTTTAGTTGTTTTTAATGCTTTTTCTTTCCTTGGTGGTCGAGGAGCTCAAATAGAATGTTTCCAAATGAGGACAACTTTAAAGATGTGAATCACAAGAGTAAATCAAGTGACAAAATGTCAAAATAAAGTAAAATCATGATAACAAGTAATAATAAGTTTAACTTTTTTTTAAATCTTTTAATTTAATTTTAAAAAATGCATTAATCAATACAGTTATATAATTAATTTAATGGAAAATAAGAAAATCATATCAAATACACTTTCCAAACACTTTTTTGATTCCAAAACACATGACTAAGTAGAATAACAAAAAGTAAAAAATTATCCAAAAGAGTATTTTGGATGATTGAATTTAATAATATTTAATTTAATTAATACATCAATGATATTCATTCGACAAAATACCAAAATATTGGTATCCATTTCATTCAACAAAATAATTTTTCTTTTTTTAAAATAACAAAATCATTTAAAATAGAACTGAAAAAGGTTTTTGAAAATTACTTTTTAAATAATTATATGAATTCCTTTTAAAAAATGTATTGTAGTAGTTATTTAAAGGAAGAATAAAGAAAAAGAACAATTTAATGGGACTTTGTATTTGTATTTCATCACTCCCTGTATTATTTCTAAATGCATCTATTATCTAATATAGTATAATTGTTTTATAATCAAACATTTAATCTGCTGGCGCTCTTTAGCCTCCATACTTCCAGCAAAAAGCTGCTTTAAATATTCAATTTGGAAAAGTTTTTCCACCTGATATTCATTCATTTTTCAACCTGTTGCATGTTTCTGAGTTATTTTCTCTGTTAACATCTGCAGATGATTTTTAATTCAAAAACTAGAAATTACTTCTTTAAACACATTTTCAGTTGCTTATTTCAAAATTTATTTGGGAAGTTCGTCTTCTCGTCTCTGTTCATGAGGTGATTCAGAGTTTGAAGAGTCCTTCACTTTAGGAGTAATAATCTTTAATTAAACATCAGCAATCATTTCATGTTTTTTTTTTATAAAGCTCTCAGTTTCTTCCCATTAAAGACGCAAATCTTATTTGTGGAAGGAAATTCTTAAATTTTGTCCTGGAGGTCTAGATTCACCAGATATTTTGTTTTCATCCAGCCTCCTGTGTATTTCCTGGCGTTCCTGGAGGTGTGTCCCCCCCATTCTCACCCAGATGAAAAGATGGAGACAGCGATGGCAGTACGACACGTTCCCTCGCCGAGCAATAAATCTCTCAGCTGTGTAACACGACACCCGGCGGTGTGATACCTGCTCCGACTAAAATACAGACCTGTTGTCTGGGACGAAGATGAAAACGGGAATAATTGGCTCGGACAGAAGAGGGTTAGGATGCAAACTGCTGTCGATGTTTGTGTGAGAGCCTTGACAGAACGCTGAATCACTGAGGAATAATAGACGGAAGACCCCCAACATTTTGCCTGCTTCACACTTCACATGAAGCTGCTGCATCGCAAGATGAATACAACCCCAGAGAAAGCAGAGAGGAACTACAATAGAACTGCACACTCAGTCGCCAGTTTATTAGGAACATGTAGCTAAAACTTATGCAGCGATTCTGCAAACAGTTCCTCCGTCATGGAGGCTGTAATGTTCAGTGTGTGTTGAAACCTTTTCAGAAAGGTGTTGCTACAACTGCATGGTCATTCTGAAGGATGTAAATGTATACTGAGAGGTGTTTCTATTATTTTGTCCATTTATATCAGTGAGGAATAGGCTAAATAATGGAAAACACGTCGACCGCAGATCTCCCTGCTGGGGGGGCCCAGGTCTGCGAGCAAACGGGAAGGGAACAGGGTCCCCGCACGCGAGATGCATGAATTTGATTGTCTTTGCGCACGTTTCTCGCTCGCGAGGCGTCAACGTGATGGTTTTTTGTCAGGTGAAGAATGAGCTAAATATTCCTGCTTGTTGTGTGTTAGCTGTGAAAGAACTACTACTACTAGCCTAGCCAAACAATACGACCTGCTTGGACGTTACATGAAGTGCAGCAGAGGTTGGCTTGTTGGAAATCAAAACTCTTGTGTTAAATGTTGCATTTTGCTTAAACTGCTTTTGTAGTTTTACTTCACGTGCAGGGCCTTCGCCCGCGGGTGGAATATTTTCACGCGTTTGTTTTCTAACAGAGGCACACAGCTCCTGGAACAAGCTGTCATGCAACATTTATAACGCGTTAATCATTCATTAATAACGTGTTTACGCACTGACCTCTCAATGAACTCTCAAGTTAAAGTTTCTGCTTTAACGCAAACTGAACACGAAGCTGCAGTTTATTTCGGTTTGAAATCAGCGCCGGCCTCCGACAGCAACAGGGACCGTGTGTGTGTGTGTGTGATTAAATATGTGTGGTGTTTGCAGCCTGCAGTCATCCAACAGAGCTAGTTGAAACTAATCTTGATATGTTGAACAAGCAAACCAGAGCACCAGCAGCAACCCCCCCCCCTTTCCTCCCCTCTTTCCTCCCCTCTCCCTCACCCACTCTGATAAATAATAAACGACCTTTGAGTGGCTCCAATTTATGAGCCGGTGAGAGCGGGGGCCCGATAATGGACTAATTAGTTGTATCTCACATTAACTGATATCGGACACTCGGCTCCTCAATGCTAACTTTTATGTCTGGGATCTGCCCCGGGGGCCCCGATTTGGGACACCCAAACTGCAGCAGGGAGGAGGGTAAATGGGGTAATTTTCTGTTCCGGTGAGACCAGGGGACGAGTGGGGGGTGGGTGGAGGTATTTGGGGAAAGCATCGACAACTACTAACAGGTATTTCTGTGTATCAAAGCTTCCTGAATCCCCGACGGAAACAAAACCAGAGGGGAAAATGCACAAACTGACAAAGTGGGTTTCAGAGTCTGGTCGTGCAGCAGCAGCGGTGGAGGTGGAGGTGGAGGAGGAACAAGGCAGCGTGGTGAAAACAGGTGAGGCTTTGTTTGGCTGAGTTTCTGAGGTAGATCCATATCAGGAATCCTCTCCCGCTCTGCCTCGCACTCTCTCCGAGGCGGATCGGTTTACGGCATGGAGACTTGCTGTCGCCTCTCCGGCGGCTGACAGACAGGCAGGAAGCAAGGCAGAGGACGGGGAAGAAGACGAAGAAGAAGAGGGAGAAGAAGAGCAAGAAAAGAGAGCATTTCAGTCATGAAAGCAGAAGGGGGGAGGGGGGGAAAGAGGGTTCAGATAGAGATTAGATAAAAAGTTTTATGATTCCTGAGGGGAAAGTGGGACGATCCAGCAGCAGAGATCTGGATACTGATAAGACCCGAGAACAGAGCACAGAGAGAGTGTCGAAGATAATACAACATGTGCAAACAGTAATAAACAGTAGGGAAACAGAACAAGTCCAACAAAAGACCCAGATAAAACTACTTACGCGATGTGGAGAGAAGCCCAGCGTCAATGTGACCCAGAGATCGAAGATGAAGCCGTCTCGTGACAAGAGAGGATGAAGGGAAAGTCATCGAACCCTCTTCACGTCAAGTGGACGGATGGAGCAGCGCTAGCTAAAACACTGAGCATGCGTCCACACGTGCAGAAGGGATTTCACGTCATATTACCACGAATGGCAGAAACCAGACTGATCTCACAGGGGTCTTGTACACATTATTATAACGAGAGTCTAACGTCATGCGAGCAGCGCCGTGAGGCTGTAGCTGCTTAAAACACAGCGGTGCTTTGAGCGAAATGCTAACAATGACAGTGCTAACATGCTGATGTTTAGCAGGTTTAACGTTCACCACGTTCACCATCCTAGTTTAGCGTGTTAGCAGGCCAACGTTTGCTAATTAGCAATAAACACAAAGTCCAGCTGAGGCTGATGGGAACGTAAACCAAAGTGCTACAATGATGACCTGATGATGGTCAGTTGGAAGTTGTTACGAAACATCCTGAGGGGAACATGAATGTCTGAACTACTTTTCATGGCCATCCATCCAATATATGTTTAAATATTTCCGTCCGGACCAAAGTAGTGGACTAACCAAGCCTTCAGCTTTAGCGTATCGTAGCTGTGTGAAACATCGGCTTTAAATACAAATGCCTCTCGCCAGGAAGAGCCGCAAGTTGATTTGTACATTTTCATAAAACTGGTGATTCTTTCAAGCTTGGTGACGTAGTCGCTGCAGAGACAGTTGGTGAACTACTGTAGCTGGCAAGCTAACCGTCAACGATAGCCAGCCGGGACCATGCTAGCACTGGGCAGTCACAATCATGGACGTATAACAAGAGCTGTTGCCGCTCAGCGTTGCAGCAAATTGTTTCCAGCCACTCGTGTTATAAAAAATAAGAAATACCCCTGCGGCCCAAAATGCATTTTCCCCGCAGGCCGGCACTATAAAAGAGACGCCTCGAGCTGCAAACAAGCTCAATGACGATGATCCATGGAGGTTTTATACCTGTGAAACTTTCCTCGAGCCGAGAAAAACGACTTAAAAATCTGTGACGTCATCACAATCTAAAGTCCATGGGCGGAGCGGGAACTCGCGGGCGGGGCCGCATGAAGTGAACCCGGAAGGTAGAAAACCTTTTTGGCGAACGCGCCAGGCGACTAGATCTCATTGGAATGAATAGGAGCCGTTTTGGGGTCCGGTATCCAGTTCTAATACATCCATGGTCACAATAGCTCAGTAAGCATCGGTCAAGTAGGAAATTAGCTTTAGCTCGGTTGCTAACGGGACAACACAGTTTATTCAAGAGACATTTCTGTAGCCTAGCATTGACTCTCACAACTGACTCTTTTAGTTTCAGCTCCACCAGAGCAGGGTTTTTATAAAGGTGGATGATGCTACACGTGAGGTATGATAGCCCTTCGTTGCTTCAAAGATCAGCACTGTCGCGGCGGTTTGCTGTTTGCGAGCAGCGCAAATTAGCATGTTAGCTCGGTGCAAAAGACTCGCGATCTGCTTCGTCAAACTTGAGCACATCTGATGATCGGGAGGACAGGGAGAAAAACTTAAAATATCAACTGATCCCTTAAATCCCCCAAAAAGTGTAGAAATACAAGTAAAAGTCCTACATTCAATATGTTACTGAAGAAAAAGTACAAAAGTGTTAGCATCAAAATGTACAAAGTACCAAAAGTCAAAGTACTTATCATGCAGAAAGGCCCATAACTGGACTGTAAAGAGTGATGCATTATGTGCAAGCATCACTTTAATGTTGCAGCTGGGATTTCAGGACCCTGTAAGAAAACCAGAGTCCTTCATATAAGAGAGAAGATGTTAAACACAACAGAGCTGTTACCTTCTGCAGAGGTACGATCTGTGAGACACCCTGTACGTCATTGTATAACAATACTAAACACTGGATGTTAGAATAGCATAATGTGCTGAAAGTAGCTCCTGTAACTTGTCGTATTTCCCTACTAAGATTGGGGGCGGGGGGGAGAAGTAAATGTGAACAGTAAGTGAGAGGTAGAGCAGGTTTGGATAATTAGTCACCACATTTTCAATTAATTAACACAAAGCGACACAGCTCTGTAACCTGGGCTACAGGTGTGTGTGTGTGTGTGTGTGTGTGTGTGTGTGTGTGTGTGTGTGTGTGTTATATGACACGTTTGCTGAAGTGTTGAACAAATGAAATTTCTGTTCAGACATGTTACAGCCCACTCCCTGCTGATATAGAAACCTGATTCTTGCTTCGAGGGAATCAATCACATGATGTTACGACACGCCAATGATGTTCATTTTCATGGACATTTATGTGCTTCAGTTGGACATTTTGGGAAAAACTCTTATTCTCTTTTTTTGTTGAGAGTTACATGTTCACAGTGGTGAAAGAAGTATTCAGATCCTTCGAATACGAATACCACACTGAAAATACTTCACTACAACTCCTGCATTCAAAACCTTACTGCAGTAACAGTATGTGAGTATAATCAGCAGCGTGTAGTTACAGTACTGCAGTAACAGTATAATCAGCAGCGTGTAGTTACAGTACTGCAGTATAATCAGCCGCGTGTAGTTACAGTACTGCAGTAACAGTATAATCAGCAGCGTGTAGCTACAGTACTGCAGTATAATCAGCAGGGTGTAGTTACAGTACTGCAGTATAATCAGCAGCGTGTAGTTACAGTACTGCAGTATAATCAGCAGGGTGTAGTTACAGTACTGCAGTAACAGTATAATCAGCAGCGTGTAGCTACAGTACTGCAGTATAATCAGCAGCGTGTAGCTACAGTACTGCAGTATAATCAGCAGCGTGTAGTTACAGTACTGCAGTATAATCAGCAGCGTGTAGCTACAGTACTGCAGTAACCTGCTCCTGTCAGTGTTTCTAGCGTCTCTGCTGCATTAATGTGCGTGTTGCTTTTTCCTGCTGCAGATGTTTCAGGCTGAGCTCATTTTAGCTGCTTTATATCCTGTTGGGAGGTTTAACCTGCAGCAGTGCATCATGGTCCATAAGGTCTTCCTGTGTGTGTGTGGCGTCGCCGTCCTGTGAGAACCTCGTATCTCTCAGAGAACTTTGTGACGCCGCAGCTGATCCGAAGTTGCATAAAATGGAAACACTCAAGTAAAGTACAAGTACTTCGAACTTGTACCTAAAGGCAGGGTGAGTAGGAGTTTTTTGGTTGCTGTTTGCAAACACACCAAAGTTGGCCCCTCCTCCACGTCTCCGCGGGCGAGAGAATGAATGAAGAGAGGGAGCGGCGTTGGTGAGAACAAGGCAGTGAATCAGAGAAATTAAACGTTATTTTCTGATTGTTTCACGTTCTAAAGCACAAATAAAATCGGCCACACCTCCGCACAACCCTGCGGGAAGTAGCCGCACTAGCTGCGTTTACATGGACCCTGATATTCCACTCATGCACGATCGGAAGGCTTTTTCAAGCGCGTTGAGAGGGGTGGTATAAACCCTTGATAATCCGTTTAATAGGAACATATTAGCGCCTGATGAAACTAAGAAAATGCAGGCAGAGGGCGGCGACTCTGCGGACACAGACGCCGCCACACACTTCCGGTGGGTCATGAGTGATGACTGAGAGGGATTATTTGTGTATGAGTCTATACATTGTTTTTTAGCAAAATTGTATTTATGTTATGTTACATTCCACCACTGAGTGAAAGCACAAAAGGATTAACAGCAAAATGTAAAGCAGAAGTACTTGTTGTGCAGAATGGTCCCTTTCAGATAGTTATATTGTACATATATAACATAGTGTTGCAATATCATTATATACTGGTGCTTTAACACGTAAGAAACTTTTTAATGCTACAGCCGGTGGAGGTGGAGCTAATTCTAACTACGTTATACACTGTTGGAAGGTTTCATCTGTAGCACAGCATCATATTTTATAAATTGATCATTTGTTTTGTTTTTTATAAAGCCTTAATCTGTAAAGTACCTCCAGCTGTCAGGTAACGTGGAGTAAAAAGTACAATATTTCCCTCTGAAATGGAGTAAAAGTCAAGAAATACTCAAGAAAAGCACAAGTACCTCAAAATGGTACTTAAGTGCAGTACTTGAGTACATGTACTTAGTTACACTCCACCACTCTCATGTCTGCATGCTAAATAAGAAGCCACAGCAAGCAGCCTGTTAGCTTAGCATAAAGACTGGAAACAAGGGGAAACCGCTAGCCTGGCTCCGTCCAATCTGTTCATCCTGATCTTTATTATCTGGTAGATACAGCAGATGATGCACCGGACCTCGTGTTCGTTTCATTCGTCAGCTTCCCAGGATTACCCATCATCCTCTGCTGTTTGAGGTCATATTGGCAAACAGCGGCGGCATTGATTATCGTGCGGCTTTGAAACGGCAGTCGGCGCTTCGGCGAGCTCCTCTCTTCAGCTGGCAAACATCTGAGGCCTCCATAGAAAGCAGAAAAATCACACACATGATACAAAAGCGAGGCTGCGGAAAGAGGGAAAACTACAGCTGAGACATCCGACACAAGCGACAACACAACGTTCATTTACGCCACTTTCACATGTTAATCTGCTGCAGCTTTGCTCAAACTCACAGAACTTTATCTTACCTTCGATCCCTCTGCTTCCTCAGGTTTTTGCACCATAACTTGCATATTGCACTGATACTGTGCATATTTGTACATACATACACTATACATATATATATATATATATATATAACTGTATATCGTCCTTGTACGTAGATTTAGTTGTCCTTTTTTATTTCTTCCTTTCGTACTTTGTTCTATTTTATTGCTTATTTTATTGTTTTATTCTATTAAATGTTCTTGTCAGTGTCACAGCTCCTGTCAATCATATTTAAAAAGACAAATAAATCTGCAACCCTGTTTTGTTTAACGCCAATAGAGCTTAAGCTTGAACCGTGAATTTCTAGCGAAGCAAATTCTTACCTCATCTCTGTTCCTTCCCCTCAGATGTCACCGCCCGCCCGGCCGTCACCGCGTCCACCTGTCTCGCCGCTGCTGTACATGCTTGTCGGGACGTCTTCCAGCTGCTGAAGCCGGCATGTCCTCCAGCGCTGGCACTGGTCCCAGTGTGTCAGAGCGCAGGGGCCGGATGAAGAGGGCCGCTGCAGGCAGGGTGACACCGATACTGTGAGCTGCCTCCTCTTTCAGCTCTGCTTAACTGGAGCAGCAACCTGCAAGACCACCGCCGCTTCTTTACATTCTGCTGTTTGAAATGTATTTTAGCTTTCGCCACCTGACATCCTTTAGCTACTTTAGCTTTAGCCACCTAATATCCTTTGGCTTCTTAAGCTTTAGCTACTATATGTCCTTTAACTACTGTAGCATCTGGTGCCATTTATCTACTTAAGCTTTAGCTGTCAAACATCATTTAGTTTGCTTAGGTTTAGCAACCTGATCCCTCTACTTTATATTACATAGCCTGATGTCCTCAGCTATTTTAGCTTTAGCTACTTAATACCCTTTCACTAATTTATTTTTAGCTATCTGGTGCATTAAGTCCCGCCCCCGCTCTACCTCTGATCCGCTAACCCCTGACCCTGACCCCAACCCCAACCCCAACCCCACCCTAACCCTAACCAACAGAAGCAACTAGCACTAGCCAATCAGAGGGATTGCTGGCAGAAAGCGCTCACGCCACACGTCCATTTTCTCTGATAGCGTCGCGGCACGAGTCCACTGCGCCGGTGTAGGTACCTGGCAGGTACCAGCAACATTATTCCTGCATTTACAGATGACGCGTTGACGTACTTTAGCTGTAGCTACCTGCTGTCTTTTAGCTTTAGCTACGTAGCATCTATGTCCTACAGCTGCTCGGCTTTAGCTACCAGATGTCTTTATCTTGCTTTACCTTAGTTTCAGTTACCAAGCATCCTTTGGCTGCTTGGCCCTTTAGCTACTTTAGCTTTAGCTACTTGATGTACTTTTACTACCTTTGTTTTAGACACATTAACAGGAAAAAACTTTTCACTATTAGACATTGTCGCCATAGTTTTCCGTTCTTTGTGCGGCACGTCCTGTAAAATATGGACACACATCATCAAGCGGGAGAAAAAACCTTCGTTACAGAAATGTACTTGTGTCCCGCGGCTGCATCATGCAGTAAAGGAGCCGTCCATAGGTTTCTCTCCTTAAATGTCCTACATATTCAGGGGAAAAATCACTTTATTCAAAGTCCTTTCATGTGGAGATTCATTGATCCTTCAGTGCTGCTTTGCTTCAGATAAGATCTGTGTCTTCTAATGGTTTTATATGGTGGACAAAGAGAGAGAGAGAGCGATCCAATCTTCTGTGTTAAGTGCAGGTCCAGGGAGGTCCATCTCCAGCTGATCAGCTTACACAGAGAGAGCGAGGCCCCCGGTCCTGCTCGGACGACCACAGAGAAGGACAAAAAAAAGCCTTTCGAATTCAGGCACAACATACTTTTATAAATTAGCCTGTTAGCATCAATATTATCATTATTATGACATGAGTCAACTTAGAAAACTACCCAGGAAAAGACTGCAGCTGCAAATATGTTTCATACAGAAGATAAAACACCGCCTTTGGATTATATGTTCATACCAAAGTCCCTTTATATTTTGCTTGTTTTTGTGTGTGATTCACCCTCAGCAGATGCAGCTATGTGGCGCTGTTTTCATAACCAGCAACATTATTACAGCTGATTGATTGGAGTGTTAAAATAACAAAATAAATCGCAAAAAACTGCAGATTTTGTTCCTTTAAATCATTCAGCACTCATGGGAACATGTTGGCGCATTTCATCCGCAGGTTGTGAAACCCAAATCCAGCCTGAATAGGGCTGGTATGAATAAATGAGCGGCGTATGCGGGCTCTCCTTTCTGCACACGGGCGACGCTTAAGTCGATTTTGACAGGCAATTAGGAAAAAGGCCCACAGAAATATTTTTCAAACAAAAGCTCTTGATAGCTTAATGGTTGGTAAATCCAGGCCTCCTGCGGGACGGAGCCAGGTGGGCGGTTCAGGGAGGTGAAACCCGGTCAGAAACAGACCTCCAGGAGTCAGGAGACCAATCCAGATCAGGCCAGCCAAACCAGACACCAAAACACAGGATTTCACTATCAAATGGCGAGTGAGCAGATTTACTCAACAAATTTGAGGTACTTTCTTTCCATGCCACTTGTACACTTCTACTCCACTGCATTTATCTGACAGCTTTAGTAAAATATGCAGAACGTGTGAAGAGCTTATAAGTCAGGATGTTTTTTGTCATAGAAGAAACTGCCCAACAGTAGATACAAGTACAGCCGAGGTGATTAGTCGATCAATCCATAGGTCAGTTGACAGAAAATGTATTATTTTGATCACCATTTTACCACCCAGTGGCAATACATGTTTAGCCTTAGCTGTGTAACATATTTACTTCCTGCAACCCACTTGATGATGGGACAGAAACGTCTCATTTGTAGGGCCGCGAGTCGAAGCATCACATCCCGGATCAGAGTCATGTCCTGTCAGATACGTCTTTACTCGCCTGTATATCAGCTGAGACTGAAACTGTGTATAAATATCATAATATGAGGTGGTTACCTGAGATTTGTAATATTATGCTACTGGGACACTTACATTTAAATTTTATCTTAAAATCTGTTCAGGGGAAAACCTTTCTGGGTGTTCTGGCTCGGTCTTCATATACATACAACTCATAAAGGCTTCCTGGCCTTTTTTGTGTGATCATATCTCTTGAAGGCACCAAAACACCATCCCGACACCGCCCCAACATTTCACATGTAACCCTCAAAAAGGGATTCGTCCCGCCGCAGACTGCCTGAGGTTTACCGTTGGGTGAGTTTAACGTTGACAGATGAACTCAAGAAATTTCCAAATGCCCTCTGGAGGAGCTGGACTCTCGCTGCGCCATTTTCCCTATTTTTGGAGTCTCTTTCCTTTGACATTTCTGTGTTTGGCCATGAACTTAGAACTGAAGCCGGAACAATTCAACCCGACAAAGAAATACTCAGAAAAGGGGCGTTTACGGTGATATTTTTTTTCCCCCTTTGATATAACGTTCTTGTTGATTTACTGAGGAAAATCTCGTCAACTGAAGCCTCCAGACGCTTTCCGGCAGTCAGGCAGCGGCGTTAAACCGAGACACAACAACCATCATCGCTGCAGGTCTGAACCGTCACAACACTTTGGGCCCAGCAAGTGCGTTCGGCTCCTGAAAACTGTGGAAAGCCTCGGACGACAAGCGCTGACAGCCGCTGTGTACGAGAAAGTACCGCAGCGAGTCCGTCTTTATCTTTACAAAGGAGAACAAACATCACTCCAATATCACCAGAGGCTTGTTTGGACGCCATGTCTGAAAAAGCCGGTGTTTCCTCCAGGTGACGCAGTACAAATGTCTCACCATTCACTGCCTGAACACGTCACAGGTAGTTTTTTGTACGCAGGTTTGGAAAGTTTTGGTTTTCCATTACTTCGGATTCAGCAGGTGAACTGCACCTGGACACACAATCTACATTTGAAGAGGTGTTATAACAGAAAACTGGACATGAAGCCTGTTGCTGTCGCTGTCCTCTGAAAGCTAGGAATCTTCAAAATGACAGTGTTGCATGAACTAGATAAGATTTGTGAAACTGTGGGTTTTTGAAAGCTTCAAATAGCCAAAACTGTCGTATACATTGGAGCGTTTGCACGTCCACAGCACACATCCGTGCCGATCCAAGAGGAAAGGTGATTCAAATTCAGCTTTTGACCAATCCCAGTGCGTCATGTGGCGCCGTGTTGTCACACCCCTCGGTGTCGTATACAGACGCACCCTTAAACGTTTGTATGGGACGCGCAGGGCTGCCAGAAGGCCTTAATGAAGTCAGGTGACGCAGTGTAATGAGCGACATAAACAGCGACAAACACTGGACTTTCACCCAGGAGGACCGCGTTTCGTGTCCCAGTTGTTAAAAGTTCAGTCACTCAGGTCATGTGACTTCCCACCGCCCAACCAAGTACTTCCTGAAGGCGCCTCCTGCAGACGCTAAAAGGCACCATGTGCGTGACAAAACGTCGCTGTACGGCGCCCTGGGAGTGAGAACAGGTTGTTTTGACGCGTGTAAACGCTGGGAAATAGAACGGCGGCGTATTCTGACGAGATGACGCACGTACACAATGGAATGGATTTCCACTTTCCCCATATTAACTACCAAACAACTCACTTTTCGAGACAACGTGCAAAGTACTGTCTGTTTACAGTTGATGCTCTAATTTGTCTTCGGGACTCTGTAACTCAACGTGTTGTCAGATGTCGTCCGTACGTCATGTGGTCTGAGCAGGTCTGAAGTGTTTCCACAGGCGGGGGGGGGGGGGTGGTCTACGGTCAGAGGGAGGGGCGAGACGCGACGCATCGCACAGGTACGTGGATAAGGGCACTCGGCTGTTCACAGGAAAAGTGGCCGAGGTGGTGGCGTGAAGGATGACACAGACAGCCCGCCTGCTGTCACACAAGCACTTCGTTTGAAGTATGCTGATGCTTCAGGTGGCTAACGCAACCTGCTAACACCAGCGTTATCCCAACACGACACACAGCAGCAAAGGCCAAGCACCCCCTATCAGCGTGCGCGTGTCGTTACGGCCTAATAAATGTTAAATGGCTGCATTCATCCAGTGCTTTTATCCAAACCCGCCCATTCACCCGTCCACACCGATGGCAGCGAGCTACCATGCGAGGGAGCCCAAGGCCACTTCAACCTGTGCACAGGAGACGCCGGGGAAGGTGGCGCTCGTTTCAATGACTTTGCGTCCTGCTGGGTAGCCTGACGCGGCGTGAGCCATTAGGACGTCTGATTTATATTTTGTGTCGACTCTCTGAATCTGAAGAAACAGGCAACTAATGTTGTCAAATAAATGTAGTGGAGTAAAAATAACAAGTTTGGCTTCCAAAATGTCGTGGAGGAGAAGTATAAAGCAGCACCAAATTTAAATACTCAGGTAAAGTACAAAGTACCTCAAATACTAGTTGCATTTACATTTAGCAGATACTCTTGGGGAGCTCGTCCATATCTGCATCGCGGGTCTGAGGACGCAGCGTGTCGTCTGCTGCACACATTGTAAAACCCCTCGAGGCAAGTTTGTGATTTGCTAATAATAGATCAATAAAATTGACTTGACTGGCTACATGATAATCTTATTCTGCTGAAACTAGTAGCTAAAGCTGTCAAATAAATGTTGCGCTGTAAAAAGTACAATATTTCCCTCTCGAATGTAGTCAAGTGGAAGTAGCAGAAAAAGTACTGTATTGGGGTAAATGTTCTTAGTTACATCCCACCACTGCTAACACTTATTTGTTTACTCTAAAAGATCTTGGAATGCAGGACTTGTGAGTACTTCTGTTACTACTTTTACTGAAGTAAAAGAGTACTTCCTCCAGCCCTCTGCTTCCCATCAGCCCCTCTGTTTTCATATACCAGGACACCTCTCTGTGTATTATCACCTACATGCACTCTGTGCAGCCTTTCGCCGCTCACACGCAGCAGAGGAACGTTCAATCTGGGCAGCAGAGGGGCGACTGTGTGCGTTTGTCAGCTGCAGTGTGAACAGAGCTCGACTCTCTGAGGATCCACCAGCCGCCCGATCAGCACTCTGCGCTGTGGAGACGCCTGATGCCAAACAGATCAATGATGGTGATGGTTCCTGTCTGGCCAGGCGGACGCTCCTTCTGGAGAACCAAGTCTTCCATCACAACATATTGAGGGCAACAAACCACCACCCATCACCCTCCCTCCCTCCCCCC
>CM022480.1:26921783-26946306 GCA_011952105.1 Coreoperca whiteheadi
ACTGCTGTAACACTGTAAGGGCTTTTACAGCTGTAACACTTTAAGGGCTTTCACTGCTGCAACACTTTAGGGCTTTCACTGCTCTGACACTGTAAGGGCTTTCACTGCTCTAACACTTTAAGGGCTTTCACTGCTGCAACACTTTAAGGACTTTTTCTTGATGAAACTCACAGACTACATTTACATTTACATTTAGCCATTTAGCAGACGCTTTTATCCAAAGCGACTTACATATGAGAACATTCACAAACCGAAGGCGCAGCTTCGGGAGCATTTTGGGGTTCAGTATCTTGCTCAAGGATGCTTCGGCGCATGGCTGGGGGCTCGAACCGCCAACCTTCCGATTGGGAGGCAACCGTTCTGCCACCAAGCCACGGCCGCCCGTGACTATTCCTGAAGAACATTTCCACTGCAGGACTTTTACCCTGCCCTGGGTGGACCCCACCTAAGGCCCAAAGTCACTGGGATAGGCTCCAGGCACCTGCACCCCCTAATGGGAACAAGCGGTAGAAAATGACTGACTGACTTTTACTTTAACAGAGTATTTTCTCAGCGGGTATTAGTACTTTTACTGCAGTAAAGGACCTGAGTACTTCCTCCAGCACTGAATACTTGTTTGTATTATTATTGTCGGCCTCATGGTGGAGAGGGGGGCAGTGGGGACACAAGCCACAACCGCTTTACAGTTTGAGGGGCATTTTTAAAGTGTTACTGCAGTGATTTATTAGAACACTTCAATAAAGTTGTGGGACCTGCGGGGAAACTTCCCCCCCCCCGTATGAAACCCTTTCCAGAATGCAACTTGATGGCATCTCTAAACCGGTCACCTGGAGACCACCGCCTCTCCCCTGCACCCGTCACACTGCTGTGCAGCTCCAGCAATCAGCAGCTTCATGTCGTCTCTCTCCCTGCGGGGCGACATTTGTTTAGGTTCAGAAAGAAAACTTTCCAACTGGAAATACAGAAGTAAAGAGCTCGTTCTTGTGCTGCGATTCTGCAGCGAGTAGCTCGACAACGGGGAGGTCAGTTGGAAACACGACAAACGGGAAGAAACTACGTTCGCAGGCCAATAACTTGCAAACATGTAGGGAGACTTACGGACGCGCCTCGAGCTGTCAGGGAGTCACTGGGAAGACTAATGGATTGTGTTTGTGCATGTGGGAACGTTTACTACTAAAGGGGAACAGTCACAGACATGACGAAGCCCTTAAAGTAGCATTTTGGTGTTATTCTATAGTTTTCTTCTTGTCAACAAATCTCCTGTTCAGACTCATCAGCACGTGAGTCCACAAATTTATAGTTTCAGGTTTAATAAACGCTCAGTAGTTTCAGCTGCTCGCTGCAGTTTTTATCAAACAAACGGGAGGAAACAGTGCATTTTGTTGGGGACTATTTCCAGCGGCGGATGAATCCACATGTGGCGCTGTGGTGAGTGTTTGGGGCGGCAGGACGGTGTGTGTGTGTGTGAGTCAGTATAAACTCGTGTGTGTGTCCGTGGTGATGGAGGAGCAGCAGCGAGGTGTTTTTAACAGTTTCTGGACGACAGCGGAGCTCTGAGGCCCAGCGGGAGGAGATCCACCAGGCTGGGAGACGCCCAGGACCTGTTCACCGCCGGTTTGACAAGAAGCAAACTACAGGATGTCACCAGAGTCAAGGTCGCTCGTGCTTTAGCACGTGAGCTTCGGGTTTCCGGTGTTGAAATCTAGTTTTAATTCCTTCATTAATCACGCTTTTACTGCGTTCCCGTGTTCCACTTAGCGAATTTATTTCAGGTTAATCTGATCACCAAACACCAAACCTGCTCCTCTGGCGACTTCTTACTATTACTAAAGATATGCCCCTGTAATATCCTTATTCGAGCCGTACGCTGTCTTTCTGAGTGTGTGCACTTTCTTTATACTGCAAATTGAATTAAAACATTGAAAACCAACACTGAAATACCAAAGCAGTCACTGTCACACACAAACAGCAACGTTAAAACCAACTGCTGGCATGGCACACACGCACGCACGCACACACGCACACACACACACACGCAGACACACGCACACACAGAGTTTGTAATAATAATAATTCCATACATTGCGAATATAATAACTTTTTCAAATGCCCTGTTGTTTAAAATGTCCGGTTGCACGACTGTGAGCAAAAATAACACTTTCTGTTTATTTATTCACTATTATTACGTCATTACGTGTTGTCGTGACGTCGCCAGGGGTGTCATATTTGGAAACCCAGCAGGCCCTTACGCCGCCTTGCTGCCTCAGCAGTAACACCAACCATCTTATTAGGGGAGCTGACTCGCGCTGAACGCGGACTAAGTGCTGCCCTGGCCCCGGCCTCGCAGGCTGCCTCATCTTATTGTTGAGGGTTGTCGGGGGAAACCGTTTGCAACCTGCTAGGAAACGCCTGCAGACACTACTCAGGCCTGAAAATAATCACGCGTGGCCACACTTATTAATACTCTCCTGTAAAGAGCTGGTCGTGGTAAATGTGCAAAAACCTAACATCTATCTGAAACAAGCGGACATGAACTGTCACTACAGAGGTCACCAGAGCACATATTATATTACCATCCTATGCAAAGCACATGTGGCCTATAAATAAATCAGTTAAGCCCAAACCTGCGCCCTTGGTTTGGTGTGGAGTTTTCTTTATATCTATTATTACAGGAAGGACTTGTTTCCCCTGTGGCCTCCGATGTAAAGACAATAATCACCTGCATCTTAATCACCAGCCAAACACACCGCAGGGAAACACAAAAGGCCCTTTGGCCCTCCCCGCCCGGCGCGCCGAGCTGCGGGCCGCGGCCGCTCCCCCCGCGGGAGACGGAAGGCCGCCCGGCAGCAAACGCGTCGTTTCACTTCAGCTGCTTTCTGCTCACAAAACGTGTTCCGAAGTAAAAAGGGAAGCGTGTCCGCAGCCGCGGGGCCGAAGGGCCCGGCGGCCCCGCGGCTGCGGCCCTTCCTCGCCTGGTTCCAGGACACAAGGCAGATAGTTCCTTTAATTTCCCCTCTCGGTGTCAAACCGTCTGACGGGCCCAGAGACCCCCGGCGACACGGCGGGGGACACAGCGTCAGGTCGCGCGTGAAAGGTGCGTGAAATCGCATTTAAAGCGCGGGGGCGTTTATCTGGAAAGCGCGTGCGTCCACGTCACACACACACACACACACACACACACACACACACACGCCTCCTCTCTGCGCACAGGTGTCGCCGAGCAACTTATGGTCACGTGGGGTTCGAGTCAGCGCATCAGACGGTAAAAAAAAATTTAAATTAAAAAGCCGGGAAACACACACACACACATACACACACACCGTCAGCCCGCGTTTCTTCCTCTTCCCTCCAAAACCTACAATATTAATAATAACAATAATAAGTATTTATTTCTTTGAATATTTTGTGATTATTTTGTTTTTTATAATTCTTAATTATTAAGCCCGATTGTTGTTGTTTTTTTAAATAAAAAAGTTCGACACCTGAATCATTAAAAACTGCAAATAAAATCTGGACACTTTGAGCTGTTTGGTGTCGGCCTGCAGCTGCTGATTATTCTCATCATGGATCCATCAGCTGGTTATTTCCTCCATCAGGCCGCTGAGTGTTTGCTTTGTGAAACTGGTGGAAACAGGGAGAGACGCCGTCGCGGCGACCCGGAGCCCAAAGCGACGCCTCAACTTTATTAACACTCACATCATTAACAGCATCCAGAGGATCTGAGAAGCTGGAATGGTAGGACTAGAAAATACTCAAGTAAAGTACAAGTACTTCAAATGTGTACTTAAGTGCAGTACTTGAGTCCATGTACTTAGTTGGATTCCACCCCTGCTGGTGTCACTGATGATAAATCAAAGTAATAAAACTGTCTGTCGAAGGGTTCCTCTAAATGAACAGGGCATTACAATCAGGTATAACAGCTTAATTCATCCTAGAAAAATGTGCAATTAATAAAATTTGGCCAATAATTGATAAGCGGCGACTGGGAGAAGGTCTGCGGCCCCTGGAGGCCTCCCGGCCCCTGGAGGCCCCTGGGCAGCTCCCTTCCCTGCTCAGCTGATAAACTAACCTCCACTGTAGAGAATAAATTATACTGTGTGAATTCAATCATAATTGATATATTAAAGATATTTTAAAACACATTATTTTAACGTGAGACTCTAAAATTTTAAATTATCATTTTTTGAATGTGCTGAATTGACAGAAAATTAAAGCTATTTTCATAATTGTTTACAATAAAACACAACGCCTGTTGTCCGGAGTCACAGAATTTCAGCTTTTCTCCCTTTTATATCAGGAAACTGAAAATCTTTTTGCTTTTATTTTTTATTTTTGTATTGTTGGTCGGACAAAACAAAACATCTGAAGACGCCACTTTGGACCCTGGGACGTCTTCGAGATCAAACGATTCATCGATTAATGAAAGAACTAAAATGATCAATGATGAACATAGTCATCGGTTGCAGCTCCTCACTGAACTGTGGAGCACACGAGGAGCTCTGTGATATTGGCTCTAAATAAGAATTATCTGCATTATTCCTGCTGTTCCAGGAAGTAGTCCGGTCCGGCCACAGGGCTCAGTCGGCTGACCTTTGACCCAGAAGGTTTAGCCCCGCACGCCCTCCGACAGCCAATCACTGCGGCCGCCTGAAGCCTCCACATCTCGCCCAGTGGGACCCACGGAGAGGGATGTTAAAGACCAGTGAACCCGCCCGAGTTCAGGTTTCAGACCCCGTCGCCCTCAGCGCCTCTTTTTATGTGAAATCCTACAAAATCTGACGAATGTCCAAACGGGTTTTTTGGTTTTTGACCTAAGTTAGGGTCAGAAAAGAAAGGTCCCTGCTCGAGGCCACGCAGTCCCCCGTGTGAAGAAATCAGGCTCAAACCTCTTCATCTGCATTTGACCAGTTGCCAGTATTTAGCCAGTCGGTCTGTAAACCAAACTGCACTCAAACAGCCGCAGTTTTTTCCTCTTGAGAGTTCACAAGAAACATTTCAAACCGTTTCAAGTTGGATGTCGGGTCCACGCTCTCCAATTTATGGCGCACAAAATAAACCCGTTAGTCCCCGTTCTACTTCCAAAAAGCTGGAAGCTCACCGAACACAAATATAAAAAGTATTTGTCAGAATCTGGGAGGCAGAGGAGGAGATATCCTGACTGTTAGGCCAAAAGCCCCTGGATCCTACGTTTCCCATAATGCAACTGGACAACTTTCCTTGGCACCTGCCTGCCTGGTAAACAGCCCAGACGCAGGAGGGTTTTTAGCCGGACGAGTTAACCCAACTTCGGGTGTTAAAACGGTGGATTTCTCCTTTAAAGATCTTTCCATATGTTAAGAATTTTTAAAATGTGGCACCAAAATGAACCTGTAACATTCACGTATTCAGAGTTTTCTCCAGAAAAGCTCACGGAAAGACTACATTTCTCCACTATCGCTTCATTTCGGACTACTTTGGGGCCTTTGGAGGTCAAAGTCTTCTTTCTAACTGTATTTACAGCATGTTGTTTCATGCTGTGTGTGTCTGGTGTTGTCTTTGCCCCTAATTGGTTTTCCATATTGAAGATATGATCTAACAAATATTCAAATCCGCTTCAAATTCAGTTTGAAAATGAACGTTTTCAAGACGTGGGGTGTACGGGTGTAGTTTTGCAGATGTGGTGGTTTTATTTTGAAGGTCTCGCCAGGAAACAGGCTGGTGTGTGTGTGTGTGTGTGTGTGTGTGTGTGTGTGTGTGTGTTTTCTGCCTTCTTTTGTGTGAAAACATCGGGTGTAACTTCCCGCCTGTGGCTGCCGTGGGCAACACCGGCGACGTCACACTCGCCCGCGAGTATTCAGTCTTCTTCTTGGAGGCTAAAGCTGAGTTTGGACCAGTTTATCAGCAGGTAGATTTTAAATGTTTGCGCCTGTTGAACTGGATTTGGACCGGCGTGTAAACCAAACCGCACTCACACTTTTGCACTTTGATTCAGGTTTGTTTCATTCCCGCAAAACCAAAATCTGTCACTTGGTTGGAGCTTCATCAGCAGCTGCAGCGCGACACGGAAACCAGACTGGAACCGCCACATTTACAAGTACTTAGGTGGCACTTTGAGGTACTTGTACTTCACTTGAGTATGCCACTTTGTACTTCTGCTCATCTCAGAGGGGAACATTGTACTTTTTACTGCGCTGCATGTATTTGATAACTTCCGCTACTTTGCAGATTATTAATCCAAAACAAAAGCAACTAATGAATGTTGATGCGATATTAGAGATTAACGTGTCTTTTTAACCATTTTACAGTAAAGAGATGAACACATGAACGCATCCATAACTGTAATCCAGTCTTATCATGTACATTATTCTGCATGATCTTTCTACCGCTTTAACTGCAGTAAAGGATCAGAGTACTTCTTCCAGAGAAGGAAAAGAAAGAATATCTCCACTTCCTCGCCCCCCCGTGTCCTTCTGTTGCTTCTTTTGTCTTTTGACTGCTGGTCACCCCATTTAACATGGGGCAGATAGCATCAGGCTGACAGATATTGGGTTCCCCGGCAGCTCTATTGTTGGGGGGGGTGAGGAGGGGTGAGGGTGTGCCGGGGAGAGGGGGGGGTTCTTGCGTTACAGTCGGACTCGTTTAACTCGCAGCCCTCTTTGAGGAAACGAACAAATTGCTGCTGAAAGTCTGCCTTTGTTGCCGCGGCGGGCTGATCTCAGAGCAGCCGAGGCCACCGACAACAAACAGCCTGCGCGGAGAAATTCACAGATCCCAGATCAGCCGATAAAGAGCTGCGGAGAGCCACGTCCACTGATAGCTGCTGCTGGACCACGTCTGTCCAAGCCAGCATGTTGGATACTGACATCTTTCTCTTCATAAGTAAAAGTAGAAACAGCACCGTCCAGAAGTACTCTGCTACAAGTACAAGAAGTACAAGGCCCTGCATCCAACATCACCTAAAAGTACAAAAGTATCAGCATCAAAATCTACTTAAAGTACAAAAAGTACTTAAGCGCTCATCATGCAGAATATGATTTGATATTACTGGATTATAATTATCGATGCATTAACGTTGCAGCTGGTGGAGGCTGATTTCTATATTATTTTACATGCCACTGGGTAGCTTGTGAACCCCCCCCAGGCCTCAATAAAGTCTTATATTAAGCTTACGTCATCGTTTCTGTGTTGGTTATATTTTGTGTTACTAATCTGAATCTGCACAGTAATTCCCAGTTTTCTGAACCGGACTCTGAGTCTTTGAGGTTCCGTCACCGGGGAGACGTTGGTTTAATCTTTCACAGTTTTCCTTCCTAATCTGGATATTTGTGAAATTCAGCCAGAGCCTGCAGCCGTTTCCCCTGAAGCAGAACCCACCGTGGGCTGGTTTGGGTTATTTCTTCTTTTGAAAAGGCCTTAAAGCTGGATTTCGATCACAACCGGACGATGAAACGCTGCTTCTTTTGAAGCCGGGAACCGACGTTTCTAACACGAATTTCAGTTCATCTGTTTAATTTTCCAATTTACGTTCCAGGATCTCAGGGTTTTCTTTGTCCCAGAGCCTCTGAAACCGGATCGAAAGCATCACAGGACGCTGAAACCAGGTTTGGACCCGTTTCGGTTGCCGAACCCAGACGCCAATGTTTCCTTCAGTTCTCCGCACCAACGTTCAGTCTTTCAATTTGGTGCCAAAGACTGTTTCCTTCCTGTAAGAGCTTCTGAAACCGGATCTAGAGAATCACTAAAAGTCTCAAATTAAATCCCAGTTCGGGCTGGTTTGGGGGGGATTTGTAAGACAGGATTCATCAAGAACATGCAACTCTTTTATTTCATTTCCCACTTGGATAAAATGGAAGATCTGGAGCCGTAAGAGCCTGCAGGATCCTCTGGACACTAAAGGTTCCAAAGGAAGCGCTGAGTTTGGATCTTAGAAGACCAAAAGTCCATCGATTTCAGGCGCCAGTCAGATATTGAACTCAACCATCTTTTAACGTTTGGTGCCAAATAATGTTCAGTTTCTTGTCATCAGGAAAGAAAAGCCCCTGAAGCAGCAGCAAGAGGTTCATGTGCTCAGTGGGTTTCAGGTGTTTCTGCCTAAAAATGAATAAAGTAAAGCTGTCAGACTCAGACTGATACGGGTACAGTTTAAAGTCTTCGGAGCGTTTAGAGGCAGTAAAACGCACTAACGCACACCTGATCGGTCCCGCTAGAATTTCTGAAGCCTGATTCTGAGATTTGTTTAAGGTGGAATTCCGTTATCTTTCTTTTTTCCCCCAATTTTGGTGTCAAAAAATAAAAGTCAAATATTAAATATTTCACCGCACACGTTTCATCTTGTGTGTACGGGGACGCGTGAAGGCCCGAACTTTAACCCAGGGGTTTAAGTCGGAGGCAGACAGGACAACGTTTCCACGAAAACCTCCCAGTTTGATGAGTTCTCCTCCGGTGAGAGGTCGGGAAACGCTACTTTAAACACTAAAACAATCCCCAGACATCCCAGTTTGGACTCGTTTGGGCTTCTGCGTGTCGATGCTGAACACTGTGGGACAATAAAAGGCCCAAATGAAACCCCACATTTGAAATTTTAGAAGACCAAAAATCAGATAGATTTTTTTTTATATTTTCCAATTTGGTGTCTAAAGATCAGGTTCGGAGTTTTCTTCCGCCGAGAGTTTGTGTTTCTGAAGCTGAGGCTCATGTAGCTTTCGAATTGTTCAACTTGGCACGAAAATATTCAAAGTTTTCCTAAATTTGGGCATCGTGGAAAACTAAAAGGCTTCACTCAAGGACAGATTTGAACTCTTTTCTTTATTTTTTTTAATGCCGATATCAATATTGTTATTAGATCACCAATAACATCCAGCTACTTTAATTGCTTCATTTTGGGCTCAAAACTTTTAAATATTCTGTTTTTCCCTGCAGAGTTCCTGCTTGTCAGGTAGGAAAATCATTTCAGCCTTAGAGTCCGGTTTGGACTGATATCGGTCTTTGAAGGCCCTTGAAAACCCTTGAAAGCCCTGAGCGGAGACCCTGGAGAGGACAGATGTGGTCTTAAACGCGGACACTTTGCAGACAGCAGTGCCCTGACATCATGTCGTCCGTCAAATCCTCCAACGTGGTGCCAAACACTTGTAATTATTCAGAGTTTTTCGCTTGCAGGTTCCACTGAAACAGCATTTCAAGCCTCGCAGGGGCCCCGACGCCTGCGCCGGGGTCCTGGTTTGGACGTCAGTCCAGTGTTTCCTGTCGATTCTCTTCCTGAATGTGACGGAAACACTCTGAAACAGCATCTGCAGCCACGAATCCACCTTAAAGAATCTGCCCGTTAGAGGTGGACCCTGAACTTTCTCCAGCCACACACTCAACCCGAACCTGAGGCTGAACCCCCGGAGCATCGTGGGAAACTGAGCCCCACAAACAAGGACGACGGGAAACACAGGCTGACTGAAGGCGGCGGAGTCAGACTTCAGCTGCTGACGAGGCTCGAACCTCCATCAGGTCACTCAGACGTCCGAAACTCGGAGCCTGAAGCTTCTGAGTCAGTTCTTTCAGCTTCAGTGGAACTAAAGTTAGATTCACAATACAAACACAAATGTCCTCGTCACAGCATTTTATTATTATTATTGTTGTCTCTTTATCGGTTCAGTGTGTGTTCCTCTGACTGCACACTCAAACACCGATATCCTCTAAACATGACGGAAAAAGCCCTTTGTCAAAGGTTTGACCTTTGACCTCCAACAGCCGGCGGATTTTTAAATATATCCGCTTCACTGTCTTTAAAAGAGAGAGAGAGAGAAACTGACACACTGTTGATTTTCAATAATAAAGGCTCTTATTTTGTATTCTAGTGGTTTTCCGGTCAAATATAAAGCCTTTAAAAAAGAATTTGCTTGATGCGGGAAGCTGGGACGGCATCAGGGACGTGAACCTGCGCGCTTGCTGGCAGCAGAACGCGGGTTTGACCTTTGACCCGCGGACAGACGTCACAGCAGCGTAGAAAAACGCGTCGCAGCCAAAAGCCGCTTCCGGAACACGTCCCAACACAGAGCCGAGTGTCGCGTTTCCTCCATTTTAGCCGAAACAAAACGCCCAATTTCACCTGCCCCCCCCCCCCCCAAAAAAAACCCAATATATTCAAATAAAAATTAAAAAATCACCTAAAATGACACAGACGTGCGTCCGTTTTCACGTCGTCACGGACACAAAGTTTGGGTCGAATTTCCACCGAACAACCAGAGGAGACAGAACCTGAGAGCTGCGCGGGGGGGGGGGTTATTTAGGCCACGAAATACCAATGTGATTTTTAATGATCCAGAGACGAGCAGGGGGCTCTCAGGTGAGGGGGGGTCTGCATCAGCATCAGCTGTAAGACACGTTTTAATAAATGTCTCTTTCTGCTTCAGCAACATGAGAAGAAGCGGGTGGGGGGGTGGGGGGGGTAACACACAAAGCAAGCGGCATCTGGAAACTGAGACACGCGGGGTTCTTTCAGGGTTTGTGCGACGCGCGGAGGAGCCCGCAGACCACCGGGGGACCCGCAGAACACGCCCAGATATCCGGGGCAGATTCTGCGGATCCGAGGCGACCAGCCGCCGGGGTCACGCCTGAAACACTGACGCAGGCCTGCGGGTGTGAGAGCCCGCGGTCAGGTCCGACATTCAAAACAAAATCTGCCGGTTTCATTATTCAGCCGAAGGGCGAATCTGTAAAAAGCACAAGAGAGGCACCAAACACAGTCAAATCCGGATCGAAGCAGCTTCTAAAAAACGCACACAAAGTCTCATTTACACGCTTTGCTAACGCGACGCCGCTCCGCTTCAGCCGCTTTCTGACTCCGTTCAGATCGGATGTGTGACAACAAACCCGTCAGAGTTTAATGAGCCAGGAACCAAACTAACCGCAGCAACAACAAAGCAAGAGAAAAAAAATAAAAACATGCAAATGCGGAGCTCGGAGGCATCTAAAGACATAATTCATTCACCATGAAAATGTGACGAGTTGGCGGAAAACCCGCAGAAAGAGCGGAACTGAAGGAAACTGCAGGTCTTCAAAATATTGGTAAAAAGCGATTCGTGTCACTGGTGGCAACACAGTTTAGATTTGTGGTTTAAAATCAAACCAAACGAAGTGAACCGACGCACACCAAAGGAAGAAAAGGCGGCTGCGGCAGAACACGTGGACCCGGAACGCAGCGCGGAGCCACCGGAGCCGGCGGCCGGGCTGAAGTGAGCCTTCACAGCGGACGGCGGCTCGAGGAAAGCTGCAGGCTCTGCAGGTTTACGGGAAACCAACCACCTCCACCCAAAACATGCAGAACACAGCCGCAACATCTGCAACTCACATCTCCCCTACACTCTGCAGAAAAGCTATTTAACAGCAAAAGGAAGCAGTGGGGGGGGGGGGGGGGGGATCTGAACGTTTCAAAGGAACACATTTCTGCTCCATCTGTAAAACCAAAAGCACACAAGCGGCAGCAAAAAAGCATTCAAATGCGGCCCGCAACGGCAAGTGAAGAGATATTAACACAGATAAAGAGATAAGCTGAAGGGAACGAACCACAGTGGAGCTGAACCAAAGTCGCCACAGAGCCAAAACAACACCAACGCTCGAATTCAGCGACAAAATCGGCAAAATGTCTGAGCAAACACACACACACAAGAATCCGCGAGTTTCAGGAAGCAATTTCAGCTGATTCTGACACAGCTGAGGGTCTGAGCTGTAAATGCAAAGCAAACAATAAGAACACGACACCAGCAGCTTCTGCAGCAGACATGGGCACCACAGAGAGCCTCGTTTGCGCGCGGCAAAGGTGGCGAAGTGGAGAAAAGAGCAAAACCAAAGAGCCCCTTCAAGTCTGAGTTCTGTTTGACAAGAAGGCGGAAAAGCCGCAACTTTAAGGCATGCATTCCAACCGTTTGCAGCGCCGTGTGAGGTGGCATGAGACAACCGCTCCACAAAACATTTCAAGCCGGAGCACAGCAGCATCATGGGGAACTCATCTGATGTTAAAACAGCACATTTCTTGATGTTCTGCGTGATTTGTGGACAGAAACGCGCTGAGAGGCCCGGAGGCCGCAGCCCGCAGCGCCTCAGATTACACTGTTCAAAGGGAGAACATGTCACACAGTCAGTCAGGCTTCAGCAGCCTGAACGCGACCTCTGGTTGCATCATTTGACACAGTTTCTTCCACCCAGACGCGCGTAAATCCTTACGCGTAAAAGCTTTACGCACGCACGCTGCGCTGCGCTGCGCTGCGGTGCACTTTTCGCTGCGTGTGCGTAAACAGCAAACATGCAGAACGCCCCAAAACATGAAGAGAAGACACGCATGTGGAACACTTCAGGAAAAGAAATCAGCAACCTCAAGGCTCTGTTGCTGGAATTAAAATCAGCAAACGCATCTCGGGTGAATTTCAAAAACCATCCAGATATCAACATTACATTTGGAAAGCTGCACAGTCAAGAATCGCGTTGACAAAATCCCAAATTTAAGCTAAACTCCAAGAAAAAACGCCAATTTTACTCTGAAATCTAAAAATAATGTTTAAAATATTATTTTTTTTAAAATAAGAACTAAATGTAATTTTTGTTGCGTTCAGGTACCTGGTGATAAAAGCAGTAAACAACACGGACGGCAGGAGTAAAAAAGACAAAAGGATTTGCGTTAGTTATGAATGTAACCTATTCTTTTATTTTTATTTTTTATGATTAAAACATTTTTTTTTCTTTTTTTTTTCTTTTTTCTTTTTTACTTCTGTAAGCGACAAACACGGGAATAAGAATAAGACCACAATAGTATCACAACCATGAAAAATTGTTTTTAGAGACGACAATTAAAGGACAATCATTCCAAGTAGTATTAGATAATGAGGCTTTTTTTTTCTTCTGTCAAACAAACGGGGTTTTACATTGTTCTTCTTTTTCGAAAAGAAGAAAAACCCCAAATTCAAATTACAAATAGACATTTTTCTTTCTTTTACTAATTATACAAAAAAAAAGAAGAAGAAGAAGAAGCGTGAACGTCCGTTTTTATCGGCGATCACGTTTACAGTCAAAGAAAGCACATCACAGGCTGCCACCGCGGAAAATATCCATCCAGCAAACGAGACATTTCCGCTCAAAATTCAGCCTTAAAATATGAACTTCTTGACAAAATGAAGATTTAAATTTACATTGTTTCCAACACAGTTCAACAGTTGATCCAAGACGAGGCGGATTAAGGCAAACTGCCTCCAACTGCACCAACAAACATTCGTTGAAAAGAAAAAATTTAAATCGGCGCTACCAAACCCCATTCACATTTTCGCTAATTTAAGAAAACAAATATAGGCTCCAAAAACGGCGATAAAAATCTCGTGTAAATGGACATTTTCTGCAGTGAAGTTGGCATCATTCGCCCCTTTATTCATTCACTCACACAAACACACTCATTCATTCATTCACTAATTAATTCCTACTACATCAGGCCTCTGTCAGCTGAATACTGACTCTAAATGTCCTAAAAACCGATTCTTTGGTCTATAAAAAGTACATTAACAGTTTTTAAACTGGGAAATGAATGAATGGAAAAACAGCCTCAGGACTTTAACGGCGGGTGCCGGAGTCGCTTTAAAACACACACACACACACACACACACACACACACACATTTTCACTGTATAGAAAATTAAAAATAAAAAAATTAGTGTTTAAATTTGTAAAATAAAATCATTCTCCGCCGCCTCTTTTCTAACCCGCATGATACCTGATAATACTGCAAACATGCGGGCAAAACCGGCTATTAGAGATATTATTATTATTACCTTTTTTTTTTTAAATCTCAAAATTAGACAAAACTATTTTAAATACACATTCTCTAAAAAGTAATGCCTCCTCCAACAACAACGGAAAAAACAGCTCTCATCATTCTCTCTGTGTTTTTAGCTCCGATCACATTGCACGTCGCTGACTGACAGAACTATACAGAGACAAACCCCGGACACTTACAGGAACAGACATTATGTACACAGAAATCAAAACCGCAGGAGAAGGAGGAGGAGAAGAAGAAGAAGCGATAATAATAATAATAATATTAAAAAATACCTGGAAACTTCAGGGCTGCTTTCTGTGAGTGTTTCTCTGCTGCTGTTTTTTTTTGTTTTGCAGTTTATGTCTCTCCTCTTTTTTCTATAGTAGGTAGTTTATAATAATTTTGTAATTTTTTTTTTACAATGTAAATGTTCAGTGTAAAATGTTCAACTTACAGTTCCAGTCAGTTTAAGATTTTCACTCCTTCACGGGGGGGGGGTGGGGTGGAGGGGGATGGGGAGCATGGGTGGATGGAGAGGTGAGGTAAGGTGGAGGGGTGAGGCTGTGGGTGAGGGTTTGGGGGTTTGTTAGTGTATAAGCGGGTTGGAGGTCGACCCCTGGTTTTGATGCGTAAAATAGTCAGACAAACCCCCGGAAAGTCCCGAGGAGAAGGCCGGCAGAGAGCCGGACAGAGCCGGCCTCAGAGAGTCACAGGGCAGCGAGGAGGAGGACGGAGCCTGCGGGGAATTGGAGGCCGAAGCCCGCGCGGCCTGCAAGGAGCCGCCGCTGCCGGTCTGCGTGGTCATGGACGGGTGCGGGACGTGGGGGAAAAAGTAACTGGTCTGCCCGGCCAGCAGGTTGACCGAGCACGGGTTCAGGGAGTAAGTGCCCCCGGAGCAAGGCACGGAGAGGCCGCAGGGCACTGCCGAGGCCGCCAGGGCCGCCGCCGTCAGGTGGTGCGTCGCGTAGGGGAGATCCCCGCCGACCAGCCGGTCCATGCTGAGCCCGTTGGAGGACGGGAAGGACGAGTGGCTGTTGCCCATGTTCTGGGTGAGCATGGTGCTGTAGGACATGGGGTGACCCGGGTACCCGGAGGAGGTCCCGTTGTAGCCCAGGGCCCCGCTGGCCCGCGGGTGGTGCAGGGAGAGGAAGGGGGACATGGGCCAGTACAAGGAGCCGGCCCGGTCCATGAAGGTCAGCCCGGAGGTCAGCCGGGCGCCCCGCTTGAAGGCCAGCTTGGCCCGGGACGTGGTGGACCGCCTCCGGAGCTTCCCTGTGGTGCCGCCGATGAAGACGTCGTCGCTGCTGGGGTCCAGCATCCAGTAGTTCCCCTTGCCCGGGTCGTCGTAGTGCCGCGGCACCTTGACGAAGCATTTATTCAAGCTGAGGTTGTGCCGGATGGAGTTCTGCCAGCCCTGCTTGTTCTCCCGGTAGTACGGGAAGTTTTTCATGATGAATTCATAAATGCCGTTGAGGGTGAGCCGCTTCTCCGGGCTCTGCCTGATGGCCATCATTATCAAGGCGTTATAACTAAAAGGAGGTTTTTCGTACTTGCCGCTTTTCTTCTCTCCGTCCTTCCCTCCGGCGCCGCCGTCCCCGTCTTTCCCGTCCTTTTTCTCCTCCTGCTTCTCCTTCTCGTCCGTGCAGCTCTCCTGGCCCGAGGAGTCACTTTTAGGGTCCGCTTTGCCGTCCTGCTGCGCGGCCGGGAGAGGCGCTTTCTGCTCGGCGTCGTCCGCGCCGCCGGGCCGGTGGTGGTTCTGGTGGTGGTGGTTCTGGTGGTGATGCTGGTTCTGGTGGTTGTTGTTGTCGCTTTGCACGGCCTCAGGCACCAAACTGTTTATACTGAACGACGATTTAGGAATCATTTTCACCTCTTTGCGCTCTCCCATATCCAACATCACCGGGCAATGAGGGGGGAAAATGGCAACGACCAAAAGCGAAGAACACAGCTGGGTTTCAATCTGTCCTGTCTCTGCCTGCGAACCAGGACGGGGAGGAAGGAAGGGGGGAACGATAGGAAGAAAGAAAGTATAGCCCAACAAACTATTTCATGTTCGGTTTGGGGAGAAAAAAGGAAACACACACACACACACAACACACATGTACACACACATCGATAGGAGACAGATAACTGCAATTAATTAGGGAGCCACAGCCACTAAAGCAAGTAAAAAACATTGGTTGGACCTTTCCAGTCCTCAGCCAACCAGGGGAACATTAGTATTAAATATTAAGGCGTTCTCTGCGCTTTCAGCCAATCATGACGCACAGGGAAACACACACATCCACCAATGCCGTGCACGCTGCAAGAAATACCCAACCCGCCGAGTCTTTTCCTGTCTTATTGAGTCTTTAAAAATCTTCATGTGCTCAGAACAAACCAGAAAATCTGACGGATTGTATTTGATTTTTTTTAATATTGTTATAAAGTGAATCGTTTGTTTTGGGACTTTTGATGATTTTGCATGTTTACGTTGAAACGAGTGCCTGGAGCTCACAGTTTAGTCTCATTTTGAAACAAACACAAAACACTTCAAGCTTTATTTGAAAACGTATATTTTTTAAACCTAATTCTGTGACCCCCCCCCCCACCCCGGATCTTTTCTGAACAGATATCTGACTTTCCCCAATGACTCGCCAACACGGACACTTTTTGCAGCGTAGAAAACACACTCACCCCTATCAACACTCGTCTGCCTTCCCCCTCCCTCCCCCTCCCTCCCCCTCCGCTCTCTCACTCTCTCCCCCACCCAAACTAAAACCGTCGCTGGAAAACACACACCGTGCATGCGTGCACCCAAATCCCCGCCGCTGCTCATATTTACACTCCTCCGGTTCAAATATTTTCCCCTTCGGCGTCTTCAAACCTGTTTACATCCAGACTCGGGGGGGGGAAACGAACAGAGGGCGCGCGGACACGGTCAGGACACGCGGAGGTGACTTGTGTGTCAGATCGCAGCAGACTGCGCTGCACGGAACGGCTCCGGGGCCGATTCTCCGTGCGTAAAATGCGCGTAAAAGGTCGTCTTTCTTGCGCGTAAAATGCGCGCCGGGGAGGCGTAAACACGCTGTCGTGTCAGTGTGCGGCTCCTGGGGAGGTTCGTTAGTTTCCTCCCGGCGGCTTCGCGTTGGAGGAGAATTTGACAACGACACAAAGTGAGCTGGAGGCCGAAACGCACTCAGTGAGTGAATGAAAGCCTGAAACCGCGGAGAGCCGCAGGCCGCCCGAGGAGGACGCGTGCGGACATTTTTCAAGCTAAAAATTCAAACAAAAACGTGTTTGCAGCCTTTTTGTGTTATTACCGATATTTAGGGAAACATTAAATATTATTTATAACCTGTAAAGGAGGATGAGCATTTATTTCACCTTTTCTTTGCTTGCATTACGTCTGATATTACTACAACGTCGGCCGATGTAGACAGTCATTCAAATACTTGCACTATTACTGTGACCTCTAGTACTACTGCTAGTACTGGTACCACCACTACTCCCTCACGCTGGAGCGATCAGCACTGAGGTTATTTCTGGGCATTTTTGATGTTATTTTAAAAACCTGAGGGGAGTTTACTTTCAATCGAGCACTCAGACAGTTAGAAACTAACATCTGGTGGGAGTCTGTTATTTTGTAGGTTGGTTCCAGAACAGTTCGGACACAATCTATATTTCATTTGGACTCCTTTTACTTGAATAATAACCAAATAACCAAAGAAACTCACAGGGTGAATTATTGGAGTCCAACTGTTACAGACCTCAGCAAACCGTTCGCTGCGGCCCTGCGACATTACTACTGCAGTATTACTACTGCTACTCCCTCTTATACTGCGTACACTACACCATCTAATACTAGACCTTCATTATTACTGGTACCGCCGCCGTGTACCAGTAATAATACTGTTGTCAGTATTAACTGCTGTACTCAGTGACGTTAGCACAGCAGCCGGGGTGTTTTTACCACGTGACCACAAATAATAAACTGATGTTTCTCCTCAACTACAACATCTGTGTACACATGCTTTATCATTAAGGGAGCATAAGATATATTATATTTACTGCTACTACAGAGAGTACTATTACTGCTACTACAGAGAGTACTATTACTGCTACCACAACAACTACAATTAAAACTGCAGTAGCTACTGTTGCTATGATAAAATGTGTAGTATTACTATAGTAATAGTAGTAGTATACTAAATACTACTGACAGTGCTACTGCAATCCTGCCATCAGCATCCCTAACTAATGCTGTACTGTGAGGACATGAAGCTCCCGGTTCCAGCACCGCGAGTCCACCTCAGAGGGTTTCATCTGAGCCACGTGAAGCCCGGTCTGCCAGCCTGGAAACCCGCGACAGGATCCTTGAACACCTTGAAAGGGCCTGGGAGCCTCAGGGCAGCACGGCCTCTGCGTGAGGACGCCGACAGCTCGAAGCTCAGCACCACGGAGTGGAAAACCCCAGCAGGGTTTATTTAACTCAGGGGCGGGTTGAAGTCACCTGGACACGAAAGCCCCCCCCCCCCCCACCCCCCATTCCCCGCAGTGTCACGGAGTAAAGGTGTCTGTTGGCCCGGAGGAGCGGCGGAAGCTCGGACGCACGGAAGCCGATGGAGTTCAGTTTCTCTCCGCGGGCTGAGATAACGAGATATTCATGATAAGGGTTTAATAAGGAAGGGAGGGGGGGGCACGCTTCAAAATCCAACTATTTCCATCAAAACACGGGATTTTATTTCATGTAGGGTTTTTTTTTATCCCCGTTCAGAGGAAAGTGAGTGTCAGTGAACCGCCGCTGCAGAAGGAAATTCCTGATTTTCAGATTCCGTTTTTTTTTCTTCTGAATCTCCATTTGGTGTTTGTTTAAATGTTCCTGAGCAGAATGTTCGGCCTCTGTGGGCTAAAAGTCGGTTTGGTAAAAAAAACGCCCCATGAATACCCCCCCCACACACACACACATAACACACGTCGCTCTGGAGATGTAGTGTTTAAACATCTTGGGGGGAAATATAAAAACAAAATGCTAAATAAGTGAAGTAATTAATTATTATTATTATTATTATTATTGTTTTTAGCAGTCAGCCTACTAATGAACCTTTTCTATTATCATTATTAGGCTGACTGCTAAAAACAACAACAACAATAATAAATAATAATATGAATAATAATTTACGTCTGGCTTCTCCGGAGCTTTCAGTCACGTAAAGTGGTCTTCAGCAGCTGACTGTTAGTTGAAAGTGAGTCGCGGAAACACTTTCATCTTGTCAAACTGCTTTTTCAAGTTCAACAATGAACCTCCAGACCAACAACAACAAGACGCTGCTCAGCAGGAATCACACACCAGCTTCGCTGCATCCGTCGTGCGTTCGGGGCTTTTTGCTTGCGTAAAAACGCGTCCCGGATGCGCGTTTTGCGCCCGGTAAACACATTTATTTGGGGGAATATTGCGTGTTTTGTCGTCGTGCTTTTATTTTGATGGGCTAGGTTAACTGGATGTTTGTTTGTCAGATTCTCCGTGGCACTCCGTGAACTAAACATACGGGCTGTTTGTTGTTGTTGCTGTTAGTTTGCTCACAGAAGCTGAGGATGTGAGCGCAGCGCGGACCGCTCACCGGCTCCCCTCCGATGGTTTCTGCGGTGTGTGTGTGTGTGTGTGTGTGTGTTGAGGTAAATTCCTGCTTGTGTCTGTCGGGCTGTGAGACTCTGCAGCATCCAAACAGGACTGAGGAGGAGGAGGAGGAGGAGGAGGAAAAGACATCCATTCATCCAGCCTCGGAAAGAGAAAAACCTGAAACAAGTGCAGCGTCTGTTTCAGGTTTCATGATTTTAAGAAAGAAACATTTCGGATTCAACCTTTAAAACAAAACCAGCAGGTGGATTCATCAGAGAGAAGGGAAGACAAGTGGCTTCTGTGGTTGTCTGGAAAATAAAGATGTGATTTAAAGAAGTAAATGTAAAAAAAAAATATTTGAGGAGAAAGTGGGACTTCAAATCAAACCAGACTCCAGTTTGTTTTCTTCAGAATTTTAAAACGCTTAAATTGGCAGAATTAAAGTAGGAGAGGGTGACTGCTGCCTCTTCTGGTTTGTTAAACAAATCAGACTTCATTCTTTTTTCTTTAGAATTTTAAAAGCAGACCAATAACTGGGATGTCAAATAAAACCAAAGCAGACACAGTTCATTTTAACCTACATTTTAAACACTATTAAATACTTACATCTGCAGTGTGTCGGAGGACAGAGTGAGGTTGTCTCTTTTGTTGGTCAACTAACAACAGAGTTCAAGTTAAACCAGACTCCAGTTCATTTTCTTCTGAAATCTTGAAACACAGTGTAAATGCTCAAAATTGCAGTGCAAAGGAGAGATGAGGTTGACTTTCACGACTCTTTTGTTGGTCAACTAACAAGCGAGACTTAAATACCAGACTCCATACATTTTCTGCTGAATTATAAGGCACATTTTAAAGCTCAAATCTGCATTTGGACTTACCAGAGGACGTCCGACTTTCTTGCCTCTTCTGTCCTACCAACTGGGACATCAAGTCAAACCAGACCAGACTCCATTCGTTGTCTGCTGAATTTTAGAGCACAATTTTAAACATTTTCCGGGGGCGTCAAAAAGGTAAAACAAATGAAAAGAATTACTATTGCAATTTGGTCTAAACTGTCAACAAAGATCTGCTGACACACAAATTCATTTGGAAATAAACCTTCTTATTAAAAGGGATAACAAAAAAACTGATGAGTTCAACGAGCTGCTTTAAAGCTGTCCAATATCTATAAATCGATAAGGAAACATTACACATTTACGTCCTTCAAGACAACACATCTGATCCAGCTTGTTAGAAGATTTAAACGTTTGTATTTCATACAATAGTGCAGAGAATATACTTGCTCTCTGAGCTCTACAGTCTTTATTTAGAGGTCAGTTTACACTTTGCATAAAACGGATTTATTCACCATTGAAAATAATAAAACGTTGCACTTTTACTGCATGTGATATACTCGTGTTTTCGCTGGAACAGGTTTTTAAATTTAATCAGAGAGCAAGAAACATGAGGGTGACCTCTGACCTCCATCGCAGCAAACATCTCCACCATCATTAGAAGCAGAGATTCGTTCTATTTTCACGGATTTGATTGGGACATCTGTTTTAACTCATCCTGTCGGTTTCACACCAACTGGCGAAAAACGTTCGCTGCAGCGTTTGATCAACCTGACAAGTGCTTCCAGATCGGATTCCTCCGCAGAATTAAAGGGTTTGAGGTTTAAGGTTTTGGTTTGCGATCGAAATGGTTTGATCCAGGTGTGAAACCGGCTGTTAGTTTCCACTTCTGCAGAACATCTGCTGCTTTTCTTCTTCTTCTTAAACAGAAACACAGAAAGATGATTTATTCAGGAGAAACATGTCTGTCTGTGCGTGCGTTCAATATCGATCAATCAAGCTGATCGAGTGCCTGATCAGAGGAGCGTTGATCAGCGGGCAGTTAGAAATCAAGAAAGAAAGACCGTGAAGAGCGAAGAACGTCAGCGCTGACAAAGCATTAAGGGGCCTTTACGTGGATTCTTCAAGAGCTTAAGGGGGTTTGTTAGGGGGTTCTAGGAGTTCTCAGCCAGCTTCAGGGGTTCTTAGGGAGCACCAGCAGCCCTTAAGGGGTTCCTTAAGTTCTTAAGGAGGTGGCACTGGCTCTTAATGTGGTTCGTAATCAGATCCAGGGGTTTTAACGATGTTCTAAGGCTAAGGGGGGGTTCTTCAGGGGGTTCCAGTGGCCTTCACACAGTTCCCTATGAGCTTAAGGGGTTCTAGGGGTTCTCAAACGGTTTAAGGCTTTCTTTTGGGGGTGTTTGGAAGTTCTTAGAGGGTTCCAGTGGGCCTTTATGGGGGTCCAAAAAGAGCTCGAGCGGATTTGTTAGGGGGTTCTAGGAGTTCTCAATGGCTTTAAACTAAATCTTATTATTAATGGATTCCTGTGGTTCTTAAACAGGTTCCAGCAGCCCTTCAGGGGTATCCTGGGTTCTTAAGGAGGTGGTTCTGACTCTTAATGGGCTTCGTGGTCAGATCCAGGGGTTTTAAGAATGTTCTGTGGCTTCATAAAAAGGGGTCTAGAGGTTGCTGAGGGGGTTCCTGTGGGTCATGAAGGGGTCCCAGCAGCTCTAAAGGCATTTTATGGGTTCTCAGGGGGGGCTTTTAAGGGGTTCCTATGGTATTCCAGGGGCCTTCAAAGGGGGTTCTCTTGGTTTTTAAAGCAGATCTTAAGATACATGAGGGGTTCTTATGGGGTTACAGGGATCAAAGGAAATTATGGGACTCTTTAAGGTGTTCTGGGGGTTTTCACGGGTTTCTTGTGTAACAGGAAATGTTTTAAGGGGGCTTCAGGGAATCTCAGACCACAACGTGCTGTCATACAGACCCAAGCTGGACTCCTCCCAGTCTCCTGGAACAGCGAACGGACCCGTGTTCTTCCAGTTAGATTTCAGACCGCAGAACGCTCAGCCTGCCTTCACCTGTGACCTTTGACCCCTGTCCTGCCCTGAAGAGGGAAACGGGGGACCAATAAGCGGGCGGCAGGGATGGAGGGATGAGCGCATTAATCCACGGAGTCTCAGTGTTTGGACACATCGCGCCGTAAACAGCTTCGGGATTATTTTTTATTGGCTTTAAGGCTCAGAGGGGAAAGTTGTGAGCAAATAGATCGGAGGCATCAGCAGCCGGGAGGAGGGCGGAGGGCGCCACCCAGCGGCGCACACAGGAACCACACCAACATCAGCCCTCTGCCGGCTCGGGTAAAAGCACCAACTTCGTTCTTTCTAATCGACGGAAAACAGCTGCTCCACCTTCTCAACATTTTAATTTAAATGTACACCCCCCCCCTAAAAAAAAAAAAGTCATCTATTGGAAGAAAATCGTGTCAATCAGCCTCAGGCGTGGATCCGATAAAAGCAGCGAAATGAAAATCAGCCTGTCGAGCTGTTTCTTGAGTTTCAACATCCCTCCTGCGCGGAAGCTGCTCGCCGGGTCCTTCCCCGGTCTCTAATAATCAGGTAATGTTCCTGTGGGGTTCCCCGGGTCTGAGGACAAATCAGAACCACCTCTGTTTCACCTTAATGATCCCCGATACGAACGGCACGTTAACGTGCTGAACTGCGTGTCTACTGAAACTAAAATGACGTCTGATTTGAACGAATAAAATATATATATATATATATATATATATATATAGACCCTTCATTTTCCTCGTGTAACCGTGTTTAGGGTGTCTGCACCTGACACATCACACACATCATGTGGCGGCTGGGGCCTGTTTCCTGCCTTTGGTGCAGGAACAGGCGCAGTACACATACTGACACGGTTCGGCTGGACCTTGTAGTCCCGTTCTAAGCGGGTTTGTTTGAACCCCCAGCATTTCACACAACGAACCGTCCTGCCCGGAACACGGAGGAGGACCGCCTGGCTTCCGTCTGCAGAACCCCGCTTCGCTTCGGGCGCTTCGAGGAGAAAAAGAAAAGCCTTTTTATTTCCTGCCAACCGAAAGCAGAGCCGGGATGCGCGTCTCTCTCTGCCGGCCTCTCCCCCGCTGCGTCCTCTGCCCCGCCGCCGCGCCGTGAGCCGCGTGAGGAAGCGCGAATCAGACGGAGGCCTGGAGGGACCGAGACGAACGTGCCCGACACAGCAATGAAACCCAACTAAAACAACAGAATAATACTAATAATACTAATAACGGAGACGGCGATGGGGAGTTGTTTACTGGAGCTGAAAAATAACACAAGAAGACAAAACATCCACTGAGACACATTCAAGCTTTAAAGTTAATTAAAAGATTAAATGAAACGTTCAAATACACGAACATTAAGGCGCCTTCAACACAGTCAGATGTTATTCAAGGGAACATTTAGAAGGACTTTCTTTTCATTTGTTAGGAACCACATTGTGCTCCTGGAGAACCCAGCGCGTGAGGGGCTTTTAAAGCTTCCTGCTTCCTGCTGGGACCAGATCTCGTTGACATTATTACTATTTTTACTGGTCCTCTTCAAGTCGCGATCTAAAACAGTTCACAGTGCGCTGATGTGCATGAGGGCGAGCTGCATTTATTTCACATTGTTTAAAAATATTAAATTCTTTTAAACGAGGCTTTGTAATGAAAATAAAACGGAACAACACACAGCGGTTGGCGCAGATGAATTTGCTCGGGTTTCCTAAACTGGTGCGTGTTTTTGTTGGAGTCGTCGTGTTAAATCTTCGTGCCAGCTTCACTCCCGTTCTGCTGTGGCGATGAGCGGCTCCTGCAAGAAGCTTGTGTGCAGGTGTGTGTCTCAGGGGTCCGTATGAGGAGCGCCTCACCGCCACACTGGAGCTGTGCAATTGATTTTGAAATCTTTGAAAACCTCACCTGTGAATCTCTAAACCCGAATTAGCAAGCACCTCCAGCAGGAGCCGAACCGGCCTCGGGGTAAAAAGCAGCGGGGGGGGGGGGCGCTTCCATCGATGTCGAGAGCAGAAAATCAACTTCTGAACCGGACGAGCTGCCGGCCGGAGGCCGCAGACTCAAACCGGCAGCCCCGAGAGGCGGAGAGGAGGCGCATTACTGCAGCGACAGCGACACCGTGCGGCCGAGAGGAGACACTACACACAGGCAACCGTTCAGACTCTACTGCAGGAAAGGTCTGAGAGTCTCATCAGGAGAAAGCCCTTACAGTGTCGGAGCAGCGAAAGCCCTTACAGTGTCAGAGCAGCGAAAGCCCTTACAGCGGCAGAGCAGCCACAGCCCGTAGA
>CM022480.1:26946733-26969095 GCA_011952105.1 Coreoperca whiteheadi
TGAAACCAGCGAAGCAGCTGCCAGTTTTCTGTCAGTCGGCTAGTTGTTTCTGCTGTTCTTGTTTAAACTGCTGGAGAGTTTATTTCACAACAAAACATTTTATAAAGTCTGTGTGATTTTATGTAAAGTAACTGAAGCCGTCAGATGAACGCGGTGCAGTAAGAAGTCCAACATTTCCCTCTGAGATGTGGCGCCGTGGAAGGAGAAAGCGGCGTGAAAAGAAAAGACTCAAGTAAAGTACAAGTACCTCAAATTTGTACTTAAAACGCAGCACTCGAGTAACAGTTCGTGGTTGCATTGCTACTGGCAATCCCATCCCCTGTGAGGGGTTTATTTGTGGATGATGTGACCTCTGAGGAGCGACGCCGCTGCGGACAACTCGACATCCGAGGGGCCCCCAGCTGCTCTTCGTTAAGGGCCCCGCTGGTAAACCAGGTACCAGATAACAGGCTGGGCATTGCTGCCCCGAAGGCCAGAGCGTAAGCGTCTGGTTGGTGTAGTGCACACAGCTACGGCAGCCCCGCTGGACAAGCACGCGTCAGTCACCACCTGCACTGGCTAAAGCTAAAACCTTGTCACGCAGAAGTGTGTGCGTTGTTTTACAGTTCAGGTTCGGTCACATGTAAAAGCCACGTAGGCCGGAGAAGGCGAGCGCAGAGTCCGAGAGTGGGGCTGTGGCTATTTCCTGGCGGAAATCCGCTGCATAGCGAACTTGAACAGAGTCTCAGTAGAACATAAACCGACTGCATTTACTGCAGCGCCCAGGCAGGTGACCTTTGACCTCAGCGTCACTCACAGGCAGATGGAGAACCCTGGGACAGCTATCAGCGGGGCGTCGGCGCTCTGAGGGGGAAGAGAAAGGATCAGGAAGTCGCCGCCGCCGACGTGTGGAAATATTGTAATTCAGACGTTCAGCGCAGTCTGGTTCCTGTGTGAGAAGCTGCAGCTCCAACAGCATTTTCCGTGACGTACCGCAGCGTAAGCGCGGCGCAGAAATCAACGACATGAATGACATTATCAGTTAATACAAACATCAAAAGCTATAATTCAAAACCCCGAAACATAAACAACTTTGTCTGAGCTGAGGAACGATGAAGTGACGTCACATGTTTGAGACTCTCAGACGCTTCAATTGACTTTAATTTCCCAAACTGAATAAGTGTCAGAACTCCCCGATGTCTCTCCAGCGTCTTAATCCGACTCATTATTTTTAATGATTGACTTATTGATCTGACTGAATGGGGGAGAGGATGAGTCTGAAGAGGTTTGGATTTGTTGCTCATTAATAAATAAATGGAGCTCATTTCCAGAGAGACACACTGAACCAGGGTTCATCTGTGAGAATAAATCTCTCAAACGGCGGCGCAGCGTTACGGCTCCATCTTCACGCCGTGCGATGCCTCCAGAAACCTTTTCTGCTCCTAAATGAGGCAAATTTGTTTCAATTGATTTGCTGTCGAGTGTCACTTTTCAAGAAGTGACACCCCGAAGTCTCACAGGCAGTTTCTCCTTCCACTGACATCCGTCTGTCCCGCTGGTCCTCGATGAGCTGGCGCCGGTTTCACTCCGGTTTAGACCAAACTAACAGGCCTCAGATGGACGTCCGAGTTCTTCGAAGTGAAAAGACACTGATCTGCTGGGAATTCTGGATAAATTAACCCTTTTTTCAAACTGAAACCAAAAGAAAAAAAACACGGCCGACCGAGCAACAAGTCAACGCATCGGCGGTGAAACTGCTCGGCTCCCGTCGCTCCCTGGAAGAACTGGCTTGGTCGTCACCGTGGAAACGCGGCTCTTGGCTCGGAGCTAAAATAAGCGTGTGTTTAGTTTTGTTAGAATCTGCGACGTACCGCGAGTGGCAGCAGCAGAAAAACTACCACTACCACCACTAGGCTCGTTCAAATGCATTTATTTTAACTTGTGAAGGGGCTCGTCAACATTTTACACAGCAATCAAAGAAATAAGGGTGATTTTAAGAGCTGCTAACGTGTACAGCTGCGAATATATCGCCTCCATAATCTCTCTTGTGCTTATTTTCATGGACGTAGGAAAAATGTATTCTTAGTCGTTACATCACTTTCAAACAACAAGAGCAGATTCCTCTTTAAAAAGAAATATAACCTTCCAAAAAAACATTTATTTTGATTCTTACACAGAGGAAATGATTCGCGTAAACACAATGTTTCTCGCACAGTCTGAAGGAAACACAAAGCAGCTGTCTTCAGTTGCTACAAAGCGGTTTAAAGCATACGGAGAAACAATCCTAGATTAGGCCTCACTCAACTTGCATAGATTACACTTCTCAAAGAACTCCTCCCTAATGTCTCGCCACTCTGTGATAAAAGCCAAACAGAGGGTGGAGATCGAGCCCGTGGTTTCGTTCTCCGTCGTAAAGCGCAGAGATTCTGGCGTGGGGTGTTTGAAACGCTGTCGGACGTTCTCGGGATGCACTTCGACCCGAATCCAGTGCCTATTACATCAGGTCATTCTAAGTTCTCATATATTGTTTGAAAGCAGCCAAGAAAAATGTTGTTCCTGTACCGGAAAAAGGTCGACCGTCCACCTGTTAAACTGCGGCTCGAGGAAACGACTTCCACTCTGCACCTGGAACAACCTAGATACCTTCTGAAGGTAGTTACCTGAGTAGGAACGTTACACCTTAACGCATTGTAGTGTAAGCTACATGAAGTGCTGTGTTAATATTGCCTGATTGTACTCAACAGGGCCGACGTGTGTCCTTTGTTCTGTTACTTAATATAAGAAAGTTATTATTTATTTCAAGGTATTTTATGATTGAATAAAAAAAATTTAAAGAGAAAACTACTAAGAGTTTGAGCCACAGACCTTTTTTTTTGTTTTTATTAACTTGAGCTCATTTGTTTAAGTTTCTAATTTTCTTATCGCTCATTTTCAGTCCCCGGGTCCTTTATGTTCTGAAGGCACCTCGTGAACATGTCAAATAAAAGCACTTTGTAAGTCAAATCATTTTTTACTTGGCATTGGATGAGGCTTTTACGACGCCGCCTCTAGCGTCATGAACCCTGTTTCGAGCGGTAAACCTTATTTTTCCCCAATATTAAGGAAACTCCGACGCCCTGACAGCCGTCGGCTTCCCAGGACGAAGCAAACCGACTGGCGATGAGGACGGCCGGCCGCAGAGACTCGAAGCTCTACTTCTTGGTGAAAAACGTCCGGAAGACGCTCCTCCTCGACTTGTCTTTGTGGTCGTCTGTTACCTGGGGGGCCGCAGCGGGGGGGTCCTGGGTGTCGGGGCGTGGAGGAGGAGTCACCGACGGGGGCGGGCTTAGACGGCTCCGTGTACCTGCAGCGCGATAGATCACAAGTGAGACCAAGTACCCACGCAGCCTCACCGATAACCTGGCCGTCAGCATTGACCAAGCCGCGGGGTCGACTCACCTGTGCTCCTGAGCTCCCCTTTCTCAGGGTAGCGGTGCTTGTTGTAGTATGTGTGGGGGGGTTTGGGGGGAGGCTGCCCCTCCGTGGACGACTGTCTCTCCAGGCTCTCAGGTCTCCCGGCAGGCTGCTGGGTCGAGGCCGAATCATCCGGCGCGTCGGCCAACTTCTCCAAACTCAGGTTCACGGACGACGCCCTCCTGAACAACAACGGGCCGACGTTAGTGCACGCATTGTGTACAACGTGCTATTTGAGGCGATTCCTCAGCCTCCACGCCACGGCCTTTGGCTGTTAATGAGCTAACACTGCCTGAGTGACATGTTAGCTCACTAGGTAACAAGCCACCAAGGGGAATATTTAAGGGACAGACCAACATTTTGGGAAATCTTGTTGGAAATCTTGGTTATCAGTTTCTTCTCTGTGCGTCCAGTACAGAGAGGTCCAGGAAGAGTTAAACCTAGCTTAGCACAAAGACTGAAGGCGAGGGGAAACTGCTAGCCTAGCTCGGTCAAAAGTGGAAAAAAAAAAGGTGAAATAAAATCAACAGTAAATTTTAGCCAAAATGATCACAAAAAACTGTTGTTTGTTTTAATGCACCTGTTACGTACAAACGTAACAGGTGCAAACGTACTCAGACGGTTCAAAGCTATTTTAACTGATTCTCCAACCTCCAAACCACAGAGTTCAGGTGCTGATGAGCCAAGACTTGTTAGCCAAGGAGCTAATCATGTATTGCCTGCTAGCTAACCAGAAACCGGGGGAGATATTAAAAGAAACAGCAGTTTGTCGGTCAACAAATAGCTCCAACGCTAACTGCTGCTAGGGTGGCCATACGTCCGGACTGTAAGCCCCCTGTGCGGCGAGCCGGACGCTAATCTGTCCTCCGTGTTGGAGTCGCCCTGAATCGGCCTAAAAGACGCCGCTCTAGAGTCTCTGTTGGGACGCAGCAGCGTGGCGTCTGATGCCGTGAGATCTCCGCTCAAACACATGATTGGCTGAAAGCCGAGTCTGATAAATATCTGACATATCATTGGTTAAAGACGTGAACGAGCCCCCACGCGCTGCTACAGGCTACGTCACATCCTCACGTCAACGCGCCGAAACGTCAGACCTCGTTTAATCCGCGACGGACAGAAGAGCCCGAGTTTATAGCAGAAAGCAGCAGAGACGCTGCTTCTTTAAGAGCTGAAACGTGTATTTATTTATTTATTTCTGTATTTCTGTAATTTCCAGAAGTGCCATGTGTTCCGGCACTGTGCAAGACCTTTTTGAAACCGACGTCACGACGTCTTGAACAAACCCAAACGCTGTGAACGAACCCTGTTGTGCCTCTTCTGTTGCACTCAGCTCTACGTCAGCCTGTCTGCGATGAACAGAGGAGGCTGTTTCAGAGTCTCTGCATCAGGACACCAGCGACATGATGGCCCAAACGCTGTCACGAGCACATTGTGGCTGCGAGTTCACCAGAGTCCTGTGCAGTTATTCTCGCCTCGCTAAACGCCGCAGAGTGTCCTCCTTTCTGCTGTCATGGAAACGACCACCCTCACTGCTGCTAAAGCGTCTCCCTTTTTAAACCTCGGTTTCTGCGGCTGCTAAATAAACATGTCTCTCCCGCAGAAAGCCTTTTATCGAAGTATTTTACGCCTGCATTAGTCGTGTTGCCTCTGCGGAACTGTATACTTCATCTCCATGTTCCAAACTATAGCAGATGCAATGCACGGCAGCTGAATGGACCCACGGCGGTGTCCTGTGCCGCCGTGTGTTCCTCCACCATTGTGTGCCCTGCTGAATGTAATTCACCTTGTCAAAGTATCTCATTAAAGAAAAGCCCTGCTGGCAGGGAGTTTCATTTCTTTGGCCTCTCACCCACCTGAGGGGTGCCCGGCGTCCCCACAGTGCGCAGTGTGAACAGGTAGACGCGAGAGTCCGAGTCAAATTACCTTCAGCGAGGCAACCACTTCAGCCTGACGCGCCATCAAAAACACTTCTTCTGGCCGACAGACGTCCCGTTTGACCCCAAAAACCAGCCACGCAACGCTTCTGCAGCAACAGGCGCTCATGTAGACTTCAGGAAATCATCATGATGAGTGACACTATTTAGACCAGGAGCAGCTCAATAAACGCAGGAGTCGTGTGAGGCCACCGATACAAATGACAGCCAGGCCAAAATACGAATGAGCTGATCTAAATCACGCCCGTAGCAGAGAAGCTGCCAGTGAGTGCTCGGTGGGATTCTTTGATCAGATATTCCCCGACAGGAATTATTTTGCTGATTTTATACTAATATTTAATGGAGTTCTTGTACATCATGAAACAGAGACAAACGTTGGATTTTCCCCCGCCAAACATCTATTCCAAAGAGGCGGGAATGAGGACGTTGCTTTACACGCTCTTAAACATTTTCAAATTCCTCGTTTATGTGCTTTTAAACTGTGTGTGTGTGTGTTGTATGTTGACTCTGATGACGCCACAAGCTGAAACGCTGTCAGCTCCACAATAAAGTCACTACTTTAACTTACTGTGTTGCGACCCTTCGTGCATTCGAGGAGTCCGACACATTTAGCTCAGTTTAGACGTTCATTAAAACGCAGAGGTTCTTAACTATTTATGCCCAACAACAAGAACAAAAAAAAGGGGAATTTTAGTTTGGCAGAGTGTTTTACGTGACGAGGCTGGGGGCAGGAAGTGCGCCAGGAGCAGCAGATTGACTGACACACACAGGTATCGTATATGTACAGAAGCGCAGTATGATGGCGTGCGTTCGGCCCCCACGCCTTCGGAGGGCTGTTTGCAGGTACGTTTAGACGGAGCTGATGGCTGGTTTTGAATGCAGCCTTTTATTTTCGCAGTGTGGTACTTTAGTACTTCTGCTCAAGTGGAGGATCTGAAAACGTCTCTCAGGTACAGTATTGAGTCCAACATGCTCACCCCGAGTCGTCAGAGTCGCTGCTGGCAGAGTCGCTGCAGTTTTGGAGCTTCTTCATCCACAGCAGCTGGAGTTCTCTGCTGGACGCGGCGAACAGATACTGACTGCCGTCCCCCAGTCTGAGACACACCGTCATCAACAGCGACAAAGAGCAGGGTAAACCAACACGGTACATTTGTTTGCACAATTAAACAGTGGTTTTTTTGACTGTGTTGCTTCCAGGCAGCCGCTCGAGTGATGGGTGAAATCCAAAATATAAATATCACTTTAAAATTTAGATAGATATTTAGCGTATATTTTTATTTGTGCTCATTTAAAGCTGTTACTCGTGTTTCCTCTGTGTGGTGGCCGTTTCGTTCTGCGTTTCATCTGCGACGTTTTTGCTGATTGACAATAAATGAATCAATCTTGAACAAGTACATGTCACCTGCCCTGTTTTAGCACAGCACCTTGTGCAGCTTTGTCCAAACCCTACAGAACTTTATTTTGAATTCTAAAAGAGCTCCCAGAGTTAAGATACCAAAAAGTAAAACATGTGGCCTGCTTGAATATTTGCTTCAGTGTAAACACGTCCTATATCTTCCATAATTTGCTGGAATATATATTTCAAATATTGTCTTATGCAAAAAAAGATATATATTTGTAGCCTACTGGGGGAAAATGAACGTTAACACCAGGGTTAAAAAAAAAATAAATAAATAAAAATCAAATGGCCTTAACCCGGTGAAGAGTGAAAGCTGTGGACATCACGAAGACGTTCTGCAGCTCACTCACATCAGTTTGAAAGTGTTCTCCTTCCTCCTGAAGTAAACGTTCTCTTTGCAGACGACTCCAGCCACGTTGACAGGAGGCCACCTCGAGGTCCTCTGTGGAAACACACCCCCCCCCCATCTAACTTCACCATTTCATTAAAAGGCAGAAGACGCGCCTCTGTCTGCTGTTTGATGTTATTTCTGAAATAAAGCCTCATCGGATTTCATTTCTGCCGCTAATAATGTAATAAAAGTAGTTTAATGAATATCATACGAAATGTTACATCAACATCAGTCCACAGTGACACTGCGTCTAAACTACACCAGTAAGGTTCATTAATATTTGATATCCAGGCTTTTTGGACAACTTAGTATTTATTCATTATAGACCGTAACATACTGCGCGATGCCGTCGTACCTCTGCGGCAGCTGCCCGGTCGTTAAACAGGCTGAGCGTCTCTCCTCGCAGGACAGCAAACACCTCCTCCCAGTGCTCCGGACCCTGCAGCGGCAGCCAATCACAGAGAGAGACAAGACGCACCTGTCAGCCAACGCCCACCAACGCTCACACAACGGACACGCTGCCCCGTTGGAGGTAAAGGTGAAGGGTAATTGACGCATAATATGCTTTTATGATCAAAAACGAATACGTCTCGTCAGCTGTTGTTTGCGTCATTAACAGACATTTCTCATGATGGTAAACAAGTTTCTAAATATCCAAGCAGTTAAAATGTATTTGAACGGGAAACTGAGAGCAGCCCAAAGGCCACGTGTGATGACTGAACACAACGCACGGCTCTCCCAAAGGGGAAGTTTTATTCACAGGTTTTGCTGTTTTCTCTTCTGTGATTTCTGGAAGGCCTCAGCTGTATTACACGTTTTTAAATTCAAGCTGGAATGTGAGGCGGATTTTGTGCCCCACGTTATTCACGTGAATTCCCTGCAGGAATTTTTTAGCGATCCATATTTATTTGCTCCAGCCAGCGTACTGACTGTGCAGACATCAGGTGTAGCTGTTGGCTGGCTGGCTGTCAATGTTCGCACTGGCCGTGTGTGTGCGCCAGATAGGAACTGGATAGCGAACATTGGGATGACGTCACACACACACAAAAATCTCGTTTCTAGGCTCCGGGAAAGAAGTTAGACAATTTTGAAGCCTTCATGGCTTAAACATTTATAATAGAAAGAGCAGTAATGGAGCTTGTTTGCAGTTGGAGGCGTCCTGTCAGCAGTTTAACACACATCTCTTTTATGATGGCGGTCTTGTCAGTGCAATACCGCGAGCGACCACTGGGACACAGCGTCATCTATTAATACAGCCACAGGAGTGCTCCTCTTGTTACGTTACATTTACTGGTTATTCTTCATGCATTTTGTGACGTACTATGTGTCGCGTACACGATCTTTAGGAGCAATTTGTTCTTGGGTGTCTTGTTCAAGAAAGTTTAAACCTTTTCTCTCACATTCTTTAGATCAATATTTTGCACATTCCATCGTTTTAAACACTTTTCGGCTGTTTTCATGTTAAAACAAGGCATATTTTCCATGTTTTTTGTTTTAAATTTCTATTTTATATTCACTTATTCTGTTTATTGTGACTGCTGTGCACCAAAACACCAAAGCAAATTCCTTGTATGTGAAAACCTGCACGCAGATATATAGACCCATTTCTGATTCTGGAGCTCAAGGACCGAACCGCCAACCTTGCGAGCAGCAGGTGGGCGGCTGTACGTAAGTTACGGCCTCGGGTCTGTATGTTTACGAAGTTTCAGAAAAAGAGCCCATTTTTCCACTGACTTTAAATGCGATCACATTCAGTCTGAACACCTTTAGACAATTCTCCATCAGGTCTGATGACAGACGTTTCCCACCTTGTTTCCTCCTTGTTTCAGTTTGATCTCCAGCGTCCCCTCCAACCTGACTGGCTGCACTGGTGTCACCTAACAATACCACAGGTGTGAGAGAGCATCTACCGATCCGATGAATCGATAATCATGACGTCATGACCGTTCATTTGACTTGAGTGACAGGGCTTACCTCCGGCGTGGAGCTGGGGAGGCCGGGTTCTTCATCCGGTAGATCTTCTAACTTCCTCTGTGGAGGAGACGGAGGCAGCTCCCTTGTTGGAGGAGCAAGGTCAGCTGACTCAGCATCCTCCTCTGTGATTGGTGCAGCGCTCGGGGAGTCGGGTGGTGTAACCTGATCAGCAGTAGGTGGAGTTGGGGAATCAGGAAGATCAGGCTGATGGCTGATTGGTGATTCCAGGTTGCGGAGCGCTTTCCTGGTTGAAGGCGTTGGGGATCCAGAGGGAGAGGATCTGTGTGTGACTGGTGGAGGAGGCGGCTCAGTGGGTGCAACAAGCTCTCTGATTAGTGGAGGCGAGTCAGGTGGTGTAGTGGGCTTCTCCGGTGGGTTCTGGGGCTCGGAGCGGCGTCCGAACGTCCGCTCTGTCGAGGAGATTCTGGGTCGACGGTCTTCCTCGGGGGTCTCTTTAGATGCAGAGGAGGCGGAGGTTTGAGGGGAGGAGGGTGGAGGCGATTCCGGACGTTTTGGAGAGGAGGACTCGGCTGATGCTCTGAGGGGAGTGCCAGGCGTTGTGTTTGAGTGGCTGGTTCGACGTCCCCAGGGCTTTCCAGTCGGGCTGGAGCTGGGACTACTGTTGGCCTCTTCTTCCACCTCCCATCTCCGAGCCGTCCTGCTGGAGCTGAAGCGGCTCCTCAAGTCAGGGAAGCGAGACGAGCTAGGTGGGGTGCTAGCAGAGGTTGTGAGACCAGTCGCCGCCTGGGTACTGTCTGTTTTCTTGTCTTGCACGGACGATCCGATTGTTCTGTCCGTCCTCCTGCCGCTGCCGACTCGACGGACAATGTCTCTGGAGGAGGAGATCCTCGGGGTCTTTGGATCTGACGGTTTACTCCTCAGGGATGAAACTCTGGCTGGGGGTTTTCGGTCTTCAGGGTCCATGTTCTCATTTCCACAAAGACCCAGTCTCTTCTCCCTCTGAGAGGAAAAAGAAAACGACATTAGAGAAAACAGTGTTTTCTTCAACCAGTCTTCAACCCACGAGCCGGGAAGCTAACCAGCCAACCTGGGTTTTCTTCTTCTGCAGCGCGGCGAAGCGGTCGCTTTGGGCCTGGATCATGGCCTCCAAGTCCTCCTGCCTCTTCAGGAGCTCCATGACATCCGACACAGAGTCCTGGAGGAACCAAAAGAACGGCCATGTTTTAGCAAAGAATGGTGTCTTGGGAGACTTCTACACTCCCTGGTGTAAAGTGGGAATTAGTTGTTAGGGTGGTGTAGTGGGTGGTGTTAGGACGCCTCAGTCCAGACTTTACCTACAACATCGTGTTTTAGATGTATCACATTGCCAAGCCACATTTATAATATAGCTGAGGATAATCATGCTCCAAGTTTTGGAACTACAGTTCTCATAGTTTGGGGGCTTTGGGGGCTGTAAACAGGAAGCATAAGGTTTCCATGGAATCAGTTAGTTAGCTGTGGAATACGACTGTGGCAAACTGTCTCCTTCTCTCTGATTTCTAAGTGGATTTATGGGCGTTTATTCCCGATGGACATCAGAGAATCCTCGGGAAGTGTAAGTCACACTGAATCTAACATATGTGTTTCGTGTCTGTGTGCGATTTCTGACGCAAATTCAGGAAATCGGGTGCTTAGTGTTTTAAAGTCTTAATCGCCTCCATGAGCTGTGTGTCGCTGCTGCAGCTCCACCTGCCGACCGTGTTGGTGAGCGGCCAAGTCAGCAGCCCGACTACAATAACTAACTTCCTGTTTGTACAACACTTGCATGCGCCTGTCCTCTTCATCCTTCCCTCGCCCTCTTGAGGAGGGGGAGTTAGGGGTTTGACAACCTCTGGACTAGCTAACTAATACGCCTCAGCTTCTTGGTGTCAGTGGCCACACAGTCCTTGACCACTCCTCAGTCTGGTCTAGACCTGTGGTTCCCTACCTCCTTTGTCCGAAGTACCCCCACAACCCTGTCCGATGAACCGAAGTACCCCTTCATCATACCCTTTGATAGATGGGATGGCTTTATGGTACTGTTCAGTGGTATTTTTTATTAGTTTGGACAAGTTTTCCCAATAATTTGGAATATTCGGTGATTGAACTACTGTGCAATACACCCTGTTTTACATTTAACTTGTGATACTTATTTATACATCTAGTACGGCTGTGCAACATCCTCCGTCCCATTATATATTGTTACTACTTATATATTGTTGCTACTCGCAATTTGACAGCTCATGCACTATTACTTTATACTGTAATATTAACCTCAGCCGGTTAACCCACTCTGTACATTACACTTATTTAATTTTAAATGTATACTTATACCCACTTTGCAGTTACCTGTATTATAGTGTAGTATATTTTTTGCTTTTTGCTTAGTACTACCATCCTTGTGTGCACTGACGTGACAGTGAGCTGCTGTTACAAAGAGTTTCCCCTCGGGGATTGATAAAGTATTTCTGATTCTGAGTTTGCATTTGTACTACTACTGTTTGGAGTGACAGAAACTAGTTGTTTACAGTATCTTATAGCGTAGTTGGTATGTTATAGATCAGCATCACACAAATTTGTAATCTTACTTGAGTGTTGATTTTTCTGCTAAACACAAATATGTGGAAATATATATTAAGTCACAATTTCTAATTTTTTCAAATTAGATGAGCTCCACAATTTTTCCAGGTACCCCCTGGTAACTGCAGAGGTACCCCCGGTTGGGAATCACTGGTCTGGACGTACCCCGTAGTCCTCAGCAGTCAATGCGTTTTCGTAGGAGCTCAGCCAGCGCTCTGCCTGCTCCAGCTCCCTCTGCAGAAGTGAAATCTCCAGCTCCTCCTCATACAGGAGCCTGGATTCCTCCCAGACCTTCTGCACCCACACCTCCAGCTCCTCCAGCTCACAGGCACGCTCCTCCACCTAGGAGGAGGACGGCATGTCAGGTGAGACGATATTAGCAGGTTATCCTCTTTGAGAACGTCAGATCTTACCTCTCGGGACATGAAGTTTCCCTCTTCGATCAGGCGCCGCCCTTCCTCCTTCACAGCCTGCGATTTGCTGAGCTGTCTGTCAATCTGGGCGCGGTAGTCATCGTGCTTTTTAATGAGCTGCTCCAGGTCAGTTCCCTCCACGCTCGGCGCCTCCCCTCGTACCAGAGACAGCACCTCCCTCAGCCAGGCCCTGGACACGACAGACAGGCATCCAGTTTCGTGAACACAGACTGCTTGGTGCTGAGAGGCACGAGAAACAAAAACCACTGGGCAAAATGCATAAATGTTAGTAGCTAACTGTAGATACCACACTATGCTAACACAGCGCGCTGGAATATAAAAAACATACGCATCATGAAGAGTCAGCGTCTGGCCGTTTCTTTGTTGTTACAGTTTCTTTTTCTTCCCCAGTTTCTACCATTACAGACAACGATGTTGAGTCCAGCCACTCCTTGGTACCTCGCACTTAAAGTTAAGCTGATTTTAAAGAGGGACAGAACTTCAAACCCAAATCTTTGTGACGCCTGACGTCTCCTGGTGACACGCAGAGGACGCCCCCGTCTATAGACCTGCAGGTGATGACATCACTCAAGACTTGGCCTATATTATTGGACGAAGAATTCGAATAATTGTTCATATGACTGATCATTTTATATTTCAGTCTTTAAGTTAAAAATAAAATAGCAATACAAATTAAAAATCAGGAACGTCCCCAAGTGCTGCAGCCACAAAGTAATCATTCTAGCATTAACTGAAAAGGTTATCGTTTGTTTGCCCAAAAGATTTGTTTGAGGTCATTTCCAACCAGTCACAGAGTTACAATGTTTGTCCACCAGACGGCGCAGAGTAGTTCATTGCTTAGAACCTATTCTTTAAGAACCAAATGTAATGGATCCTTTTTGTAAATGTTTATGTAGTGTGAATATGTTGAGAAACAAATGTCAGCTAATTTATATAAAAAAAAGGATGTTTTGTCTTAAATATCAAAATCAGCTTCAAACTTCAGTATTTCTATGTTCATGTGGCAGCGAGGACGTCAGTGGACTGGGAGGCTGCTGAGGTCTTACTGGGCTCGCTGACTGGACTCTGAACTTCTGGCCCAGTGCAATACATCTTTTTAAACTTACAGTATAACAACTACTCTCTTACAGCAATCTGCACACTTGAATGCATGCACGTGTTGGAAAGGCCATGTGTTTTTACTTTTATGTACTTGTGTGTGACCTTTGATTTTGCACTATTCTTTTTCCCCGTGTGGTTTGTTCGCGCGCCGCTGCAGCACGTTTTACATAAAGTTATCTATCTTGATGCTGTAGGTCGTGTCGAAATCTTCCGGTTGAAACAAATCGAAAAGCTTTGTTTTGTTTGTGTCTCCATGTTGAAGGCAGGCCTGCTGATGCGTTTGTATCAAACCAAAGTGAGATGTGATGAGGACCTACATGAGTTCAGTCCAGTGGGAGAAGTATTTCTGCACGTCTTCAGCCTGGCCCAGTCTGGCGCGGCGTTGGGAGGCCTTGTCCTGGATGCTGGTCCAGCAGGCCTCCAGCTCCTCCAGCCTCTGAGTCACAGCAGGTCTGGCCTGAGGCTGTCGCCTGCTCAGAGTCCGGCCCTCCTCTCGGCTCCTGGTCACCTCCTCAGAGATCAGAACCAGGTCCCTCTGATGGCAGACACGAACAACAAGGCAGGTAAGCTGATGTTGCACAGACGATCCTGCAGGTCACTGAACTGAAGGTACGAAATCATCAGCGTCACCGTGGGCTTAACCCTTTCACTGTCTTTCAGTAACCTTTTCACCAGCATATTATGGCTGAGCTAACAAAGGTGTTTTCAGTCACCAACTCCAGTGCAAAAAGCTACAGTTTCAGTCAGCCATAATATACTGGTGAAAGGTTTACTGAAAGACAGTGAAATCCACAGGGACATTAATGATGTGATAACTAGGTTGTAGGAGCGGTTCACTTTATTAGCAGAGCTCACAACGGCCTATCGAACAAGCAACAAGCAACAGACGAGTGGAAGTTAGACTGAACTGAAGTGAGTGACTAGAGCCTGTACTCGAGGCGACTGTGCCGTTCCTTTGAGACGCACAGCTTTCAGTCAACATGTGCTGGCAGTCAAAGGGGCGGAGATATGGAACAGCATACCAGCTACGATCAGGGACAGTCTGACAATAAACGCATTTAAGACAAATCTGAAACATTGGCTCAAGAGGAACCAGGTCTGTAATCATTGTATCTGAATTGTTGTTTAAGTCTGAATGTGTGTACTGTTCTGTTATTTTTGGTCCTGACCATTGTCTTCCGAGACAATGTGATCATAGCCTCTGATGTATTGTTTAAGTCTAATTTATAGTGATTGCGTGTATTGTGTTATGATATTTTTTGTCCTGATCTGCCAGGAACTACAGATGGAAAGTAGCCAATGGGCTAAATCTGGCATATTTACATATATGTTCATCAATATGCACTGTCCCTTTAAAATAAATAAATAGGTCCGGACCAACGTCACGGTGATGGAAAATAAGGTTTTTAACAAGCTACATAGGTAATGACTATGATTCCCCCCCCCCCCCCGAGGTCTGGTTACACGTCTCAGTCCCCGGATCCCCCCGCCTCGTCACTCCATGGAGACGTTGATGTTTTTCACCTTGCATATAACAATAACACACCTCACTCGCTTTATGTTTCTACGTTGACTCGTGATACAACGTTTGTGTTTGAATTTCCGATTTTAAATTAAAATGCTGCATTTCCAGCTGAAAATGAAAGTTCCTAAACACATATTTTGGTTCTGTGTATATCAACATCAACAGAAGGTCCTCTGGTCATTGTGAGTTTTATATTTTGCCATAATCGCCCATCCCTCCCTCCACACGAGGGTCCTCCCTGCCTGTGTAGCCTGCCTCCCTCCCGGGTTTCCTACCTCCAGCGTCTCGTGTTGTCTCAGCAGAGTCTGGATGGAGTGCAGGTCCTGGTCCTCAGAGTCCAGCACAGCCTCCTTCTCAGCCATCCAGCCCTTCAGCTCGTCCACATCGTGATTGAACTGATGAATCTCCCTCGCTGACTGCAGACTCTGGAGGACACGGGACAGACTGTTACCCTCACCACCTGTGAGACCGTGACACATCCAAAACCACCACGGGTACCAGGTCTATGTGTATTGTGCACCATTTACTATGTGGTACCTGTTCTCTGGTCCTGATGCTGCTGTTGAGGTCGTCCCACAGCCGGCAGAGGGCGTCGTCCCTCCTCCGGGCCTGGCCGTCCTGCTGCAGCCCTCTGCCCAGCTGCTGTACTGAGGTCAGCCGGCTCCGACCCAGACCGGACATCTCCGACACCAGAACCTCCAACTTTTTCTGAAGGACCTGCAGATGGTGGGGGGAGCAGTAAGGTGGGACACCTGGGCTGCTTTACAGTTTGAACGCTGCATGTTTGCATGAGTTTCAGGACCAATACCGAAACATCTTGGGCACTTTATTTTTAGAAATTTGTGTTTCTACAAAAAAAAAAAAAGTTTTCATTTAACAAAAGGAAGCCAAACATATCAAATGTTGTCATCAAAAAAGAAGTCAACAAGATTATGAATCTAACTTTTGGTACATGACACGTGTTGGTCAGTACCAGCCGTAGATGAGACCTTCTAAATGTGAGGTGGACGCTAGCTAGCCTAGCTTGCTAAAGCTGGCACTGACTGTCTAGACGGTACTTTTGTTTGGTTCTTATTACTTCCACACTTGCTGAGTCATCAGCAGCTGCTGCACACTCAGTGCTGTGCAAATCCTGCTTCATAGAAAGGAGGGGGGCTCGCTAGCGTCAGCCGGCTCTCTTTCATGGGTCCAGATGTGACGACAGCAATTAATCAGACGGAAAATTCACAGCAGCATGTAGTCGGTGACCTCAGCACTCCGTGCGTTACCCCGTGATCACGACACAAGTAACTCCGAGTCATGTAGGGCGATCTTTTGGTACCCTACATACATTATTCGGTTGCAGAAATGCAATATATGCTGCGCTGTCGCTGCAGAAAAATAAAAATACATCTTATTTTGACCAAATAAGCAAGCATTGTTGGACATGGACGCGTTGACCTGTTGGGGCGGTCGTACTGTTGAGTTCAAACTGGAGGACGATATATCCTTTCAGCTTGTTCCCTTCTATATACTTTTTAGCAGAATACCAAGTACAGCGGGTTAATCAGTCAGTCCGTGTGTTGTCAGTTAAACTAGAGTTGTGGCAGCTCGATGGCTAGCTCCCGGAGCTGGATATGATCACACCAACACACAAAGGACTCCCACTCTGTTGTGACTGCTCACGTGGAGTGAAAGAAATTTCTGAAACAGCATTTAGACCGTCGCAGGACACTTACAAATCTTGACATTATAGTTATTATAATGTTGCGAGTCAACAAGGTTCATCTCGTACCTGATACTGCCACTTGACTCACCTCTACATCCTCCAGATCTTGTCCGCAGTCCTTGGACTCTGCCACAGTCTTCTTGGAGGTCAGCCATGTTTGTAGTTCTTTGGCTTCTCGCTCAAACACGTAGAGGCGCCGCTGGTCTTCCAGAGCAGCGCGACGAGTGGAGGAGAGTCGGAGGAGAGTCTCGAAGCGCTCCAGAACAGCTGGGAGAGACTCGCTGATCAGGTGGCTATGACAGACAGACAGAGAGACAACCTGTGACCAACTTTACAAACAGAAACATTTAAAGATTTCTAGGGATAAAAACCAAAGTTAATGAGCCCTACAAATCACGAACAAGCACATGCAGTCCTCACATAGACCCCTGACCCTCTAGTATCGAGCTAACAGTCACACCTGACCTCCTGAGTTTACTGGTGTCTATACAGATAACCCCGCCGTGTGTCTGTTTACCTGTTGGGATGTCCGAGGTGCTGCAGCGAGGCTCCGCTCTCCTGCAGCCGCTCCACCGTCCTCCTCTGGTTCTCCAGCTCCACGTCCACAGAGTCCAGCCTCCTCAGCAGAGCCTCCGCCGCCTCCTCGCTCCTCCCACAGTCCCGAGACGCCAAGCCTGCCTGCTGCTCCTCCAACCACAGCTCCAGCTCAGACACCTTAACGCACACACACATATATCAACACTCACACACAACAATATCAACACTCACACACAGACACAACATTTTATATAATGAACTTCCTACATTTATTTTTGGCTCTGTCAGAGTGTTACCTCAGAGAGGAAGGTGTGGATGCTGAGCGCCTCCTGCAGGAGTTTCCCCTTCCTCTCCGCCTCCTTCATCAGCTCCTCGTGGAGACTCTTCAACTCGTCCAGACGCTCCCGGATGTCGTGAGACGCAAAGTGACGACCTCTGACCTGCGAGGGTCAATATGTCGTCATATAAAGATCGTGCACGTCTCCTCCACCTTGTTGTTTCATCCTTTACATTATGACGTACGTCTACTTAACATTACACAGGGATTTAGAAAGAAGTGATATCTCCTCACCAGACTATGCCCTGCTTCCTGAACTGCCTGAACCAAGGGGGCGCGGCTTGAGATCTCCTGCATCGCAGCCTGAAACAAAAACAAATAAAACAAAACAAAATAAAATGTTCTTTATATAGCTGTTGCTTACTGTCACTTATCACACATGCTACGTATTTAATACTGGCTGGCCACTTAAAAGATTGTTGTAAGTTCTGTGTTTAAAGTTTACAATGATGATTTCTTGCACTGAGACCTGTAACTTGGGCAACGCCTGTCTCGTAGCTCTCTCCAACATGCGTCAGTATACATTTTTAGCTGTTGGATATTTATATAACAAAATCTATAATCTCAACCGGAAGATTAAATTGTTTTAATACTTTAAACAAAAAAGGCCAGGCAAAATGTTTTTTTGGCATCAACAACTATCCCTCATCTATATTGTGCTTTTTTGCATGTTGTATTATGCCAAAACATGCACATGAAAACCAATGAACATTGACGATAACTGACCTGAAGAAGATTTATCTCCTCTTTCATTTGTGCCGAGCAGTTTAAGAGTTTAAAGTTTCACTACATGCAGATGATCTTTTAATATACCTGCGAAGTTATGGCCTTTAACGAGTATCGCTTGAATAAAACATTCAATTTACTATCGTGGTTTCAATGCAGAGTCAAGATGGTTTTAAATATTTAGGTATTCATGTTTCTATCTAGTGACTTAATTATAATTTATCAATTTGATTATATAACACTTATATTATAGAAACTTTAAAGTGATATAAACACATCAAAGGATCATATCAACCTGTCTTAATAACTAAGGGAGTACCACAAGGTTCTGTGCTTGGCCCTTTATTATTTATAATCTACATAAACAATATTATCACTCCAAAAAAAAAAAAAAAGAGATTTCTAATATTAATTTATTTGCAGATGATGCAATCTTGTATGTGCACGACTCTTCTTTCAGTCCAACCATGTCTACATTGCAGTCTGCCTTCAATGTTCTTCCGGCTTCTCTTCAGAACCTCAAACTTGCATTGTTTGTACTGTCCGTCTTATGTCTTCCTGCCATCCAATCACATAACGGTACTGAACATAAAGTAGTGCACTCTTACTAGAACCTCATCCCATTTGATGAATTTAAAATACAATTTTTGAACATCTTTAAAAGGTGTGTGATTTTTTCTGATTCTGTTTATACGCGTTTGTGTGACTGCCTTTTTTATTGATGCGCGTCTTATTTCTTCTGCTGTACTCAGGTCTGACCTGTTTAAATAAAGGTTATATCAGGATCCAGTATCTTTGTTTTTCTCCATTTGGATCATTGAACAGTGAACCAGTGCAGTGGTGTGTCAGTGGGAACCTGGTGTTTGTGGAGCAGCTGCTGGGTGCTGCTCAGGGAGCTCCCCCAGTCCTTAGCAGCGATGGAGGGCAGTCTGTCGCTCAGCCAGGACACCTCCTCCTCCAGGTCTCTGTAGAACTGGAACAGAACCTGCCAGGCCTCCAGGGTTTCCCTCCGACTCTGCAGGGGCTCAGACAGACTGTTGTACCTGACAGAGAAGAGAACATGACGCTTGTTAACACACAACTGTTATTAACACCTCTGAGAACAATGTAGACGTCTGGTATTTAGAATTGAGTGCAATGCTAAAGGATAATTCCACTTTTTTACCACTTGGGTCTTATTTTTGTCATTTTTTTGTCCTTCATTTCCGTCAGTTATGTTAAGACTTTACTCGTACAGAAACACGTCAGGTTGGAAACCAGATCATTTAAACCATTTTATCTGGCGCTAAAACTGAAGGTGTCCGTAATAATCCCTAATGGAACAAGAAACTGTGTGCACACAACTACAGTAAGCACAGAAGGTTAAAGTTGAAGCAGGAAGTGGGTCTGCAAACTGTGATGGATGTTACCAACAGACAGTTTGGGTATTCATTTTTTAGATCCCAATATTCTGGCTTCCAGCTAGTTAGTATCTAATGTTATCTGTTGTCTTTTAGTAAAACTGTGCTCTTGTGGATGTAAACTGAGAATGAAAAAGATCCAGAGGTATGTTTTGAAAATAAATCTTTTAAACTGAATTTCGTACGTCTAGCTCTACGTATAGCTTTCTAATTTACACCAGAGCCAGATTTCTCACATTCCAGGGAACAGCTATCAGACCTGTTGATGGTGTGTGCCACTCTGGTCTGGATCTCGTCAGCCAGGAAGTTTCCGTGCGAGTGGAAGCTCTTCGCTGTTTCCACCAGACCCTGTTAAATGGTAGAAAAATGGTACTGTGTGTGCGTATATCCATATCATCCCTCAGAATTACACATCAGCTGGTCTGAAAACCTCCTTGATGTTGCAGCAGCAAAGACAAAGGAGACTTCTTGTACCTGGATTCTGTCTCGGTGTCCGTCCACCTCCTCCTCCAGCCCCTGCAGAGCCTTCAGCAGCCTGTTGGCAGACGGCAGGTCGCGTCCACAGTCCTCATTGGCCAGCTCCGTCTCCACTGAGCCCACGCACTGCTCCATGTCATCCAATGAACGCTGGAACTGCAGCGCCTGAACAAATCACACAGATTGAATGTTTGAATAACTCATCTATTTTCCCAGTTCATTTAGATTTTATTATGTTGGTGAGCTTATCCTTCGCACACTTTGCTTTCTCCACACAGTTTAATACTGTATACATGCAGTTAGCTAGTTTTAACTGCTTTATAGGCAGTTAGCTAGTTTAGTCCAGTGGTTCCCAACCTAGGGGTCGGGCCCCTCCAAAGGGTCACCAGATAAATCTGAGGGGTCAGGAGACGATTAATGGGAGAGGAAAGAAGAAAAATCAAAGTTCTGATACACAAATCCTTTTTCACTTTTTGAAATGTTTGCTTTGTTTTGTGAAATATCAGATAATTGGACCTCTTTGGGCTTCCAGCAGTTATTTAAGGAAGCTATATGAAACGTTTAAAAAGGGTAAATGTCCCCTTGGTGGACTCAGACATCTGAAATGCAACAAAGTACACAGATATTTTGAAAGAGGTCACAAGCCAAAAAGGTTGGCTTAATCTTGTGTTGTATTTTATATATTTATCATAATTTTCATGTAAAATCTCAATCTGAAAAGTAACTAGCAACTACAGCTGTAATAACATATCAGATCTGGAGTCAGAGGCAGGATGTTTCCCTCTGATCTGTAGTAGAAGTAGGAGTTAAAGTACAAAGTAACAATACTCCAGTAAAGTACAAGTATCTCAACATTGTACTGAAGAAGAGTAATTGAGTAAATGTACTTAGTTACTTTCCACCACTGTCGATAGCTGATATGATTTGGTTTACCTGTGGTACGTTGAGTACCAGAGTCTGACTACAGCCTGCCGAAGACAGCAGGCGTCTCAGCGAGAATAAACTGAGGCAAACGAATTTACTAAAAAACATCTGACATCAACCTCTCACAGTGAGAGCGAATCTTTATAATCCTAAACAATCTGTTTGTACAACCAACCCTGTTCAATCATCATCAAGTGCGGAAAAAGGAAAATGTCATTACAAGGTGTGTGTGTGTGTGTGTACCTGGTAGGCCTCCTGCAGTCTGGTTTTCTTCTCCTTACAGTTGTGGATCAGAGCGTCCCAGCTGTCTGTCAGCTCTCTGAGTCGAGGTCGAACCTTCACTTCGGCTGACGGAGACTCAGACAGCAGCTTCTCTCCCTCCTGCACAGAGACGTGACATCACCACTCAGGTCAAACACACCGCGTTGGCAGAAGTACTCAGAGCTTTTACTGCAGTAAAAGTACTAACACCGCACTGTAAAAAGAATACTCTGGTACAAGTAAAGGTAAAATGTCCCTTCAGTAAACATCTTTTACTGCTTTAACACTTTAAGGGCGTTTAATGCTTTAACACAAAAGTCCTTGTATTTAATTTATAATAAAAAATATTTTATAAGCTTTTTGTATGTTTTGTGTGTAAAACTCTTCGGTTGTAACTACTGCTTTCACCTTGGAAATTAGCAAATATATTTGTACAGTTAAACAAATTAATATAAGAACTCTGACAAAGTGTATACAGTTTTTATCATATATAGTTTTTGTATTTTATTTTTGTCCCATATGAAAAAATAGAGCATGAAATATTAGTCATGTTCCCCCTAAAATCAAACATCTCAACTGACGTGTTTTTCTACATGTATAAACTATGTGTCGCTCGTTTCAATTGTAAATTAATTAATCAATAGCTCAGATTATGATTAGAATGTCTAATAATATGGGCAAAAAAGATTTAGTACCCTAAATGTTTTAAGGAAAATGGAAATATTGTAATTATAGCTCACATCTAAATGTTTCGGGCCGACACACATTGATTTATTGACGCTACATGTCACTGAACGTAGGACAACAGACAGCACTGACAGGCTGGAAAGTTCCCTCCCACTGATGTTACACTGGAAGATAAATGGCAAAACACACACACACACAGACGCCACCTTGGTGAGCGTGTCCACTCTGTAGCGGTTAGCGAGGACTTCGGCTTCGAAGCTCTGATGTTTCAGCAGCTTGGCCTGAAGGTTGGTTGGTTCCCTCCAGCTCTCATCCAACGCCACGGCATTACGCTCGTTCAGCCACACACACACCTGGAAAACACACACATGATTAACATCGTATATACACTCATTTGGTTTGTTAGTTACTCTCAGTGTGCGATTTGTTAAGTTTTAACGGGGGGGGGGGGGGGGGCCCCCCCAAAGGGAACCATTTCACGCCCTAAAAGTCACCCCCCGAAAAAAATTACCAAAACCCCGGTGGGGGGAAAGCCTTTTTTTTTTTTTTTTATTTA
>CM022480.1:26969120-26996165 GCA_011952105.1 Coreoperca whiteheadi
ATATTCATTTTTTATTTTGTTTTTTTTTTTGTTTTTTTTTTTTTGTGTTGTGGGTTGGTGTTTTGTGGGGGGGGGGGGGGGGGGGGGGGGGGGGGGGCTGACCACATGGGAGCAATTGCATGCACTGTAAGTCATCTCACGATATATATTATCAAATACACGGTTGGGTGAAAGCTGTTTTTTTTTATTCTAATTTATAAAATCAGCTTCCAGACCAACAAATCAAACAGCAGCAGCTTTAGTGGTCGGTCTTTGAAGAACGTAAACAATGTTAATAACCTGCATCTTCGTACGGCGTTAAACACCAGAGCTCGGGATTTGTTTTCACCATAGAAACATCGCGCTAACGTGCTGCCGCAACGCACCGTGAGTTGAGATGGTTGTAAGCTAGTTAACGCCGTGGGACGTTTTGCTCCAAAACATGGTCTTTGTAATCTGATATCTGTGGTGGATGTGCTGATGTCAGGTCACATGACCTCCTCATAAATCTGGACGTGTGTTCCCAACTTTTAGAAGTTCATAGTAGGCCATGTGAACCAATCAAGACTGCGACTGTAGACTCGAGTTAGCATAGCCTTAGCCGTAGCATTAGCAACTGGAAGTTAGCGGACTGACAGGAAATGGAACGAAAGAGAAGGGTTGATAGTAAGAAACACTGCAGCGGGGTTCAGGAGAGCCGAGTCCAGCACAGTGGGGTACCTGGTAGCTGCTGGACAGGAACTGCTGCAGCTGCAGTGATCGACCCAGAGCTTTGTGACGAGATCTGCTGTGCTGCTGCAGCTGGCTCCGCCTGCACACAGGTGATCAGGCAGACAGAGTTTTTAAAAACTTAAATCACTCTTCAGACCTCTGCAAACTTCATTGCTGCTTCTGCAACGACTAACAATCGTCCATTTATTCGTCTCTCTATTGCCTTTATTGTTTCCATTTGTTAGATTTTCCTTCGTCCTGTTTTTAAGTTGTCTTCTGCTCTGTCTGACATTTGCGTTGTGCTTCCTGCTGTTCTGTCGCCCTCTGGGTCTCCTGTTTCTGCTGTGCCTCTTCTGCCACAGTACTTCGTAAACTGTTTTTAAAAAGGTGCTATATAAATAAAGTTATTATTATTATATTCCTTTTTCCCTCCGGAGGGAACGACTCGACTTGTAAGATATAAGAAGGTCTGACGAGGTCAGCGGGTCTCATTACCTGCTAGCCAGCGCTCTGCTCTTGGCTCTGATGTTGTCGGAGTCGTAGTGCTTCTGTTGGACCATCTTCTGGGCCAGTTCCTCCACCTCATCCAGCTGGTCCACCTGAGCCTCCAGGGCCTCCTCAAACTGAGCCTGCTTCCTCTGCAGGGTCTCCACCTCCGTCACCGAGCTCTGCACCACCAGAAGAGAAGAGGCTGTAAGCTGAAAGTCTTTAATAAAAGTCTTTTCCACAACGCAGACAGGTGGTTCGTACCCCCAGGTCCTGATTGGATAGGAAGGCCTCCTTGTTGCTGAGCCAGCTCTCACACTGCTCTACAGAGGCCAGGAAGACCTGCAGGACGGAGAACGACGTCAGTACAACTTTAGCCTGCTACAAGGCCCTGGGCAAAAATAAACTGTTCAATAAAAGCAGCAACACAACAAAGCAGAAGTATTGGATTATCAGTAAAATAGAAAGCGACTTGCTGTTCTTCTGTTTTAATGCTTTCTGTACAGCACTTTGAGATTCCTTTGTGTATGAAATGTGATACACAAATAAACTCGCCTTGCCTCAACGTCCTGCATCTAAAATCTTACTTTATTTGCTTACAGAAAAATGCACCTGAAGTATTAAAAGTTGAACTGTGATATGTCACTTGTTTATTATTAAGGAGCTAAGTCTAACCACCTTATATACGCTTGGGTGTATTTTCTCCATATGTTTTGTATGTAAAAATCTGCAGTGAAACAAAAGATAAATGTATAGCTGTAAAAAGCGCATTTGCCTCTGAAATGTGGTGAAGTAAAGGTGAAATATAAGGTAACATGTAACTGAAATACTCAAGTATAGTACAAGTGCCTCAAAATTGTACTACTTACGTCGTACTTAAGTAAATCTACTTGGTTACTTTAAAATGGCCCCGGCTTAGAAGATATTGAGAAATGCAGATTTTTTTAACAGAATCCACTAAACAAGCTACTTCTGAGTCAGGTGACTTTTGTTTACAAACCCGAATTCGCTCACAATTACTATTTCCTAGTACTATGAGTGTGGCCAAACCACAGTATAATGTATCGATAGGTGTGATCAAACCTAAAGTTACTGACAGGTCAGATCATTACAGCTCTGCACTGTAAATCCTACAGTTTAAATGCAGATTAACTCTTAAATCCGAATGTATTGTACAACCGTTTTCCCCTGAAGTTAACCTCAGATCATCACCTGCAGGGTTCGGGCCTGCTCCAGGGTCGTGTTGCGGTTCAGCCAGGCTCGGTCCAGTCCGGATTTGGCTTCCTCGAGCTGGATCAGGGCCTTCTGGATCTCTGCCTTCGAACCGTGGCCCGACCGGATCAGACCCAGACCGAAGTCCCGAACAGAGTCGATGCGCTCGGCACGGGCGTCGATCTCCGTCTGGAAACACACAAACAGCAGGGCTCAGTTTGAACAGTTTACCGTTACATCTGATCCACCGTATTAACCTGTATTAAGTAAAAGTACTCCAACACACAGAGCTGGTACTCTGGAGACGGCTCTCACCTTCCAGTCCTGATGCTCGACGATGAGCCGCTCGGCCTCGGCCCTGGTCTTGGGAAGGCCTTTCTCTGCCATCTCGCTGCCCTGTTTGACACTCCACTCCAGCAGGAGGCGCTGGTTGGCTTTGAACAGCTGCAGCTGGTGGGCCTCCTGCAGCTTCTCCTTCCTAAACAAACAACGTCTCACATGAGCCCGTCTGCTCGCTGACACACTGGCCAGCTGGATGAACGACGACTTGTTTCATGTGAAAATAGTGATTTTCAAATGTGATTTTAATTATGTTACAAAATTCACGGAGTCTTAATGAGCTATTGAAGGTCAAATGTTTTTGCTGTTCAGAAACAGAGTTGCTCTATATTTAGTTACCTCTTTAAAGTAAATTTGAGGTGCTAATTTCTTTAAACTGCTGCTGATAACAACAGTCTCACCATCCTACCTGTGTTTCACCTCCTTGTCCAGAGTCTTCAGAGCTTTCTGGACCGCCGTCTGTTTGTTCTTCAGCTTGTCGCTCATCACTGATCGAGCCTTCAGGTGATCTGAGACCACCTCCTCCAGGGCCTGAGTATATGAGAGTCTCTTTAGCTTCACTCGAGTATACGCTCAAACTCACCATGAGATTGAATTAATTCATGTTCTTTATATTGCCTTTTTATTTGGGGCATCTGCATAAGCTAATGGCTCCTCCTGTCAAATCACCTTTATATCTGTTAACATTTTTTATGCTGTTTTTAATCATTTCAAATATGCTGAAAGGGAAGGTTCCACCAGAATTTGAGTGTGTTGTTACCCTTTGAGCTCACGTCGGACAAAAGGTTACGTTACTGAAGCTCAGCTAAACAGCAACATTTCAAGTTACAGCGACCGAAAACAGTTTCATTACAAACATGATGTCAAACAGGGTCCTGTCTTAAGTGAAATGTGTCTGCCCGATTAATCACTGTGCATCCAAGAGGACGAACATTACACGCGGAGTTCCACAAGGCTCAATCCTCGGGCCTCTTTTAGTTCACTTTAACATTTACAAGCTTCCACTGGGACAAAACCAATAAAATCATAATTAAACAGATGACATCCAGATTTACCTTGCCGTGTAACTAGAGTATCATAGGCTGCCTCTCTGCAAGTAAATTTTACAAATCAACGATTGGATATGCCTGAACATCCTTTAGCTAAACAGACAAAACGGAAACAGAAAGAAAAGGAGAGGCTGAGTTTCATAGCTGATCTCGATTCTCTGTCCTCGAAAACCAAAACCTGAGAAATCGTGGTGTATTCATGGACCCAGAGCTCACCAAATTAGTCTTCACACTGCCATCTTAGAAACAGACCAAGATCCAGATGAATCATGTTAAGGCATGACTTCATCCAGCGGGTTAGATAAGTGCCACATTATTATCAGGACTCCCAAAAAAAATAGGAAAAAAAAGAACCGTAACAGCTTCAGTTCATTCAGAACACTATTTAAAACCCTGCTGCAGGTCTATACATCTCTCCAAGGTTGAGGACCAAAAAGGCCCTTTTAAGGTCTTGTGGATGTAGAAACAAGCCCTCCAGCTCACCTTTGACCTATCCTGGATAACCCCGGCCTCTCTCTCGGTTTCCTCGTGGCGTCTGATCAGGTTCTCCACACTGTCCACATCAAAGCCACAGTCCTGACCCTGCAGCAGCATCTACAGACACAGACTTTATTAAAATACAACAAGAAAAACACAGCACAAGTCTCGGTAGGTGACCTGACGTGTAGTTTTAAAAAGGCAGTATCAGAGGACTCACCTTCTCGTTGGCTCTGTCTCTAACCTCCTCCAGCTCTCTGATGAGGGCGTGGACCACCAGCGCCCCCTCCAGCTTCTTCTTGTAATTGTTCAGATCGCCGTGAAACCTACTCCACCTGGAAGAGACGAGGCATTTTAGTGTAAAATGGGGGGGGAAACAGCCCACAGAGGCGAGATTAAACGTGAGCGTTACCTGTCGTTGAGTTGCTGTCTCCTCTGTCTGACGGTAACCAGTTCATCAGCGCTCTGTCTCTTCTCCAGGCTGCCTGCCAGTCTGTTGATGGCTGTGATGTGAGCGTCGTCCACCGTCACGTCCTACAGGTTAAACATACCATCAGTATATTTATACATGTAGCATGCAGCACACTACTCTAGAATTCAACCCTAAGATGTAGACTAAAGGGTCTCAAAAGAGACATTAAAGACTAACCTTGTAGATGAAAATGTCTGAATTTTGGGCTAAAAAGTATATGCCAGCTAAAATCTTCTAGCCTCAAGTTTACAAGGTAAGATGCAATCAAACACACAGAGACACAGATCTCAGGCTAATGTGAAATACCCATAAAGCCCTGCATTTACTCTTTATGTGTTTTAAACAAGGATAGTCACATGATGACTGTTCGATCGCAGTGTTTCAGGAGAGTTTTGGTCCTTTCTCTTTAGTACTAAATAGGTGAGATTATACTTTGATTTTACATTTACATAGGGCTTGAAGTTGCGAGTAATTAAATAAAGTTTTCATTTTGAAAATGAGAGCACAAAGTCACTAGCTAGTGCCTTGAAGTAATAGGGAAAGACAATGAATACTATTGCTCTGTCAAGGATTATAACCCCACATGTTGCAGTTAGCAAGATGGGATAATTCACAGTGGAGCTACGAAGGTCTACACACAGTAAATGTCTCAATATATTTACACCGTCAGACTTCAATGATGTCACATCTTCTCACGCTCAAAGAAAGAAGAGCAAATATGTGAGCTTGGGTGGGTTTTACGTGATTTTAAACATTTAAGCTGACACTCTTCAGTCAAGTATACTTGAGCATGGATTGGTTGACCAACATTGTGGGGATCGAACATGTGATTTTTGGTTACATGACAAACATAAGACCACCACACCGCTCCCTCACCCTGTCTCCACTCCCCCTGAACTCGCTGAGTTTCTTCAGCAGCTGAACTCCGTGTTCATAATCCTTCCCGACATCTCCAACATTAATCATCACCTCCTGCAACACAGACCGATCAGGGACAGACATGACACACTGTAAACACACCGTCCACCCTTCCCTCCGTCCGTCCGTCCAACCCTCCGCGTCCTACCTTGTGTCTGATCCAGGCCTCCACCTCTTCGACCTTCTGCAGGAACTCCAGGAAGTCTCGGTTATCTTCCAGAGCTTTCCCTCGGGTGGCCAAGGCCTTCTTCAGCTCCTCCCAGTGGAGCTTCAGGGCAGCTACACTCCGCTTCACCTCCTTGGACCCCGGGGGGCGAAGGGACACCAGCTCCTGCCCAGCCTGGAGGCACAGAACCAGAAGGCGTTCTGCATCACGGCGGTTGAGACGCTTTGAGCAAATCAAGTCCGACGCAAACTGTCCGATGTAACGTCGAAGAATCTCACGTCATTTTGTCCCACTGCTCCTTTAATCTTCTATCACGTTAACTAACTTCACTGTATGCTAACTCCTCTCGTCCTATTACCTTCTCTCACGGTCAAGTAAGTAAGTAAGTCGCATCCCATCTTGCGTTAGGTCTCATCTTCTCTAATTCCGTTCGATGGGATGGATGAAATGAGACCTAACTTAATCTCATCATAACATTCCATCACATTATCAGTACTAACTTCACCTTATCTTATATTTTTCTTGTCCACGTCCCTCAACTCCTCTCACTTTGTCCCAGCTCTTCATCTAACCTCATGTTGTCTCACGTTTCTGTTAACCCCATTTTATCTCATCAGAGGCATGGCTCCTCATGTCTCTCTAATCCCATTTGACCTCACCTTATTCCACTTCACCATATCTCATCAAACCTCATCTCGGCTCACCAGCAGCACGGAGCTGATGATCTCGCCGTGAGCCAGGATCTCGGCCTCAAACACCTGATGTTTCTGGAGGAGCTTCATCTTTGCCTGCAGATTGCTGAGGTCGGCTTTACCGTCCTCCGCCATCTTCTGCATCCGCTCAGACACCCACTCCTCAGCCTGAGAGACAGACAGGGAATCACTTACAACAGAAACATTGCAGCTATACTGGAGAACCCTTTGGCAAAACAATTAGGAGCTGTTGTTCTTTGGTGTCATTTCTTTCCGTTTTATTCATCAGAAAACATCCTTGACATAGTTGGTTACCTCGGCGACGTCTCGGTTGAAGATACACAGCATCCTGGAAAGCTCCAGCTCCTCCCTGCGTTTGACGGACAGCTCCTTGATCCTGTCACGCCGCTGGAGGAGGGCCTTGAGTTTGGATTGGACCCGTCCGCTCTTCTCTCTGCTCAGCTGCCTCTTCAGCCGCTCGGCCAGCTCCTTCAGCGAGGACAGCTGGACCAAACAGAGGGAGGGAAGATTTAAATGAACGTCGCAGCGACTTACCTTCGGGCAAAGGATCATGGCGTGGGCCTAAAGCAGGGCTGTGCAACATAAGAGCTTGTGGATTCCAGATGACTAAAAAAGTTAAAAGACTAACAGTCTAATTTTCAACCACACACGTGTCCACATTAAACAACAAGAGGCCGCGAACTCAGCAAAAAGAAAGCAACCAGCTAAAGGTACATTAGAAATGAAGCACCAACATATTGTGGGGCACATTACTTCTTCAATACAGCACTTATCCATAAGTGTCCAAATTATTAGTTAATTCCAAATAGTTAAAGTCCAAGACATTTGAACACATTCCCCAGTGACTCTGGGAACTTAAGGTTGGTTTCCCCCCGTTTTTTATGCGACAATTTTGAGATTAACGAGCAACTGATTAATGAAAATAATGGTTCGTTGCAGCTCTACATCGTAGCACAGGGAAAGAGATTAAACACAGAAGTAGACCTTGTCCTCCTGCGAGCTGAGCAGCTTTTCAAAAGCTTCATGGCGTTTGATCAAACCGTCGGTCTCATCAACGGTGTTTCCCAAAGTGCTGTTCTGCAACAGGATCTGTGGAGCCCGAAGAGAGTTGATCAGACACGGAATGTGACGTTTGTCACTCCCTTTGGAGAACAAACACAAAGGTATGGGTGTACCTCCTGTGAGCTGGAGGTTTTGTCCACGCTGGTAACGTCTCTGTAGAAGACCTGCTCCAGGTGAACAGTTTCTAACCAGCTTTGTTTCTCGTTCCACTGCCCCTCCAGTTGGTCTCGCTCTGCCTGCAGGGCCTCGAGCTTCTCCGACACCTGGAAGAACCCCAGGTAAACACCTCTGACACCAGACTGCACCAAAACACCCAGAAATTTTAAACCTTATGTTCATCTCAAGATACTTGGCATGTGTTTGTCCTCCACACCTCCTTCCTGTTGGTCCCGTCCTGTGTCTGCAGCTCCTCTCCCATGTCCAGAGCCTGTTGGTAGGTCTCCTGTCTGGCCTCCATCTCGGCCCACAGCTGCTGGTGCTGGGCCAGCTGGAGGTCGGCGGTGGCCACGTCGCTGATGCTCTCCTCAGCAGCCATCGCACCAATCAGCTGGCTGCACCACAGGAAGTAATCCTGCGCCTGCAGAGCACAAACACTCATGGGTAACACCTGAGACGCACGGTGGGATTATTAACTCAATAATCAATCGTTCGTCAGTCTGTCCTCACCGTGTTGAGGAACAGGTATCTCTGGCATGCCAGTTTTAGCTCCGCCTCCCTCTGCTCTGTGTGAAGTCGGAGCTCCTCCCACCGCTCCACCACTTCCTGCTGCACTTCCTGTAGGCGGAGCTTCAGCTGAGGCGTGCAGAGGTCCAGGATGGAGTCCACGGCATCCAGCTGTTCCTGCAACTGCAACACACAAAGAAAACATACATCCCGTAACATAACTGATCATCCACGAGCATCTTTCCAGGATACGAGCTGAGGGGTGAATGGAAGAAGCCTTTCTGAGGAACGATGGATCAGTTAATAACTAACTAACTGTATATAAACTAGGTTTTAATGCAGGACTTGTAATGTGGTATTAGTGCTTTTACTTAAGTAAAATATCTGAGTACTTAGTCCACCACTAGACTTTAAAAATGTACTGTATCTGTAATAAATGTGAAGTACAGAACGCACAACGTCAAATGTGCCTCCCATCATCTGAAACCAGCAGCACACGCTGAACGTGTCGAAGAAGAAGAAGTCAGGGTACAGTAGTCGGGGTGTGAGAAGTGAATGTGATAAAACTGCTGCTTTTCTCAAGAGCTGGTGAGCTTTAGCGCCGTTTTGAGGTGTGTTGCCCTTAACAAGTGTTAAAATTAAACTTTCCATTTAGCTGCTGTGATTTGACGAAATCCTGATTTTTGCTAAATGAATGATTAACATTTATCTGTGTGTGTCTGCACCTGTTGCTCAGTGGCAGCCAGCTCGTGGAGCAGAGCTTCGTGTTTCCTCAGCTGTGACATCACACCTCGCAAATCCTTCGCCGCGTCGTCGGGGATGCTCTTCTGCCGCTCCTACAGAGGGAGGGAGAGAGAGATTTGTATGGCTGGATGAATGTAATGTGACGTAATGACAGATGGACACTGTACCTGGATGAGTGTCAGTGCGTCACTCAGGTCTTGGTAAAAGCGGTGACATTCCTCGGCCCTCTGCAGCTGATCCTGATGCTCCCTGGCCACGCCCCTCAAATCCTCCCAGCATGCACTGCGAACAAACAATGTCAGAATTAACAATGAAAGAAAGAAAAAAAGTCAAATTCAAAGCTGCACCCTTCCTTTAACTCCTTTCTATTGCACCTACTCGGTGCTTCCTTCATTTCCAAATAAGAAGATTAACTCAATATTCTCAGCAAGTCACGTTTTGAAAATTGCAGCAAGCCATTTGGGCGGAAATGGCGTCAATTTGGCAGCTCGAGTGTCGTTTCTGGCATCTCAGTGCGTTTGACAAACCTTCAGAAAACGACCTGATGCGGATGCAAAGCGTACCTGAGCTGCTGCTGTGTCTCTCTGACTGCAGAGCTCTGCGGATGTTTGTTGCGGATCAGTCGAGCCGCCAGGTCGCTGCAGCTCTGCAGTCTCTCCTCCCCGACTTCCAGCTGCTTCAGAAAACCTTCAAACTTCCCACGAAGCAACTGAAACGTCCATCACAAACACACAAACTCTTTACTTTACTGTGACCTTCCCCGTCTTTACATCTTTTTTTAAAAAGGTATGATCGTCATGACTTTGATCATCAGATCATGACATCAAACCGTTTTCTTGGAAGCAGGACTTAACGATGACATCATCTTGATACATAAAATGCTGCTCATATATATATATGAATCAAGAGAAAACAGCTGTCTAATATGACAAATACTAATAAAAATCTATGGTAATTGCTGACATGGTGATTATCATCAGGTATAGAGAAAGTAGATTTTTGCATAGTTCCTGGTCTACAGCATAAACACCAGTATGACCCTTAAAATACATTACCAGTACTATTAATAGTTAGTATATGGTGGAGCCCAACCGATGATTTCTGAGTACTGACAATATTTTTTAGTTTAAATAATTTGACTGTGATATATTGGCATGATGAGCCTCAAAGCTGGTTATTAAAGAATAGTGACCGGCGAATGTAGTGAGTTTTACAATTTACAGAGTAAAAATAGGCTCGTCAGTGCTCTCTGGTGGGAGACACTTTTACCTCAAACATTGACATTCTCGACTGACATCTGCTGTTACTTATCGGTAGACATATCTACAGATCACGATTTATCTGCCCTAAGCCAGCATGGGGCAATAACAGCAGCCTGTCTGATTTATCTGTGGGACTCTAGTTAACGAGATGTAACCTGAACATGTTGGTAGTCGTTGCCCAGGTCCTGAGACTCTGCTGTCTGTCTCTGCTGGTTCACCCAGTCCTCAAACTCTGACGACTCTCGTCTGAACTCGTGGAGATGGAGGACTTCCTTTAACCTCTGACCCCTGACAGGAGGCACGTGGACAGTTAGACACACAGGTACAGAGACAGGTTCATAGAAAGAGCTGAATACGGAGGACTATAATCTAGTCCATCGGAGATGTATGGCTTCTCCATTCGTTTACTCTGTCTTTTACTCTTTTTGTGACGACACCCAGGCATCCCTACATTAGGATAAATAAATTGCACACAAGTGGTGACAGAAAAAACAACAACAACAACAACCAGTCCATAAAAAGGTACAAAGACTCAAATCACAAACTGTGCGGCGTCTCCCCAGGAGGGCACGGGAGAGACAAACAATAACTTTATAACAAGTTCCTGTTGTTAGAAAGACAACAGGAAGTGAGTTATTGTAGTTTGAGCACAGCGGCAGCAGTGGCTGTGAAACACGGCTCGTGGAGCTGATTACGGTACTTTAAAACACTTACTCCTTCTCTGAGTCATAACTCAAAACAAATCGGAACACATACATTTTTTCATTCAGTGCGAATTACACTTTTCAGAGGATATCGTTACATCACTCTTATGTCCATCACAAAATAATATCCATCTACTGATTTGAAATCGGAAAAAAATTAAATGGTGCTCCTTATAACTCCAGAACTTGCCTGAGATTCATCATGTTTTTAAGTTCTCTTCAGTATCACAGTAATTCAGTGATAGTTGTCTGTACATCCATGGGTACATTGCAAACAGGAGCTGCTAAAAGCTGATTCGGAGCAGTTTTACCTGAGAGCAGCCTGGTGCTGCAGCTGCTGATTCAGGCTGCTGAGGCAACTGTAGGGCCTGCTGAGCTCCTCCAGCCTCCAGTTCTGAACCGCCTGGTCCACCTGGTCTCCTAACTCCTCCACTTCCACCTCCAGCACCTCCAGCTGGCCCTCCAACACCTACAGCAAGAGAATCATCAGGATACTGTTCACAGACATACATGCTGCCACATTTTCCCCATCATACATTGTGCGAGCGCTGTTTGTTAAAAAGTTTTGTTTAAAACATTCACAAAAAGGGGGACATGTTTTGGAAAATAAGCTCTACAATTGGGCAGTGTAATCTATGCAAAAAGATGCCAGGAGAAAAGAGACAAATGCAAAGTAAAGACACCTGTAAGTATCTCCAGAGTTGCACTTTGAGAAGGAGTTCCACAGGGAACGATTTGAGGTCCCCTGTTGTTCTGGTTAAGTACAGACCTCTCAGATTGAGTGTTGTACCTGGTGTTTGGTGATGAGACTCTGTGTGGCCAGCTGGTCTTTGCCGTAGTCATCGGTGTTCACCAGGGTGAGTGTCTCAGTTAGCCTGGACTCCAGCTCTGAGCCGTCCAACAGCAGCTGGAGACGGTTCACATTCAGAGAAAAATCCATGCAAAACGCTTGCAAAACAAACACTTTCTCAAAATTATACTTGTAGCAGACCAGTTGAACCATTCTCTCTGTCAGCTAGTGAGGCATGAGAGGTCGTGAGCTAACGGTGGTATTAAGTGCCTTGCTATTAAGGGCTTTATTGATGGAGGGTAAAGTCTTGTGCCGGGTTACAACTACAAGATATTCTGAAGACGCTCACTGTCTCAGATTAGGGAACTATAGTCATAAATTCTTGCCGTGAGACATGACAGACTACACGCTGGTCCCAGACCAATCACAGCTTGCCATCTTTCACAACCTGCGTGATGTCATAGGGAAGGAGGTGTTAGGGACTGACTTCCGGAACAATAATGTAAACCGTGACCTTTTCGCTGTTTCACAGTTCCAGCTCGCAGCACCAACATCATCATTCCTTTCATCGCTTCGTCATGTTTATCTATCTAGTTAACCTTTATTTATCCAGGTATCCAACTGTTTGAGAACCACTTCTCATTTACAAACATGACCGGGCCAAGAGGCTACAGAAATAAGTCAGAAACATAATGTACTCTGCCGTTATTGGTAAACGTTACAGAACACGTCGTTTAATTTCTCTTCTTGTCACGACATTGTCCCCGATGTAGCGTCAGCTGTCGTCCACAATGATACACTACAAAGGATAATTTTCTTTCCTGACCCTACTCCTGTCGGGTCGGGCTGATATTGTGCAGTCTGAACCCGGCATTAGACATTCACTTCGCTGACCCATGCTTTTTAAAAACTTCTTCCATTCCAAATACACATCTCTCTGTCCCTCACCTGTTCTCTCGTTATGGCCTTGCTCAGGTGAGCTGCTCTCCTGTTGCAGGCCTCCTCTAGCCCCTCCCACTCTGCACTCAGTTGCTTGCACCTGCAAAAAAACAGCCACGTAGTCATTCATCAAAGGAGAAAAGGGAATTCTGACATGAAATGCGGAGCAAAATGCACAGTTGACCCTGAAGAGAGACACAGCGGCACCTCTGGAGCACTTCCTCCCCGTCTGATTTGCTGGATTTGGCCAGGCCCCGCCCCTTCTCCAGGACGTGGTTCAGGTGTTTTCGGTGGGCGCTCACTTCCGCCTGCAACTCCTAGGTGCACAAACACACACAGGCCTGGCATGAACAAAAAAAAAAAAAGAAGAACTTTTTTCTTTGTTATTTTGATTTATAAAGTTTAAGATTTACCTGGAAAACTAACCTTTATAAGTCACAAATCACCCTTCATTTCTTTTTTAATCAACCTTATCTCATTCTGAGCCGTGCAGATGAAACACGGGAGAAAAGTTGACTTTTTCTAAGTGATAAACTGTAACCAAGCCGGTACCTTGTGTTTCTGCATGAGAGTGATGGCTCCAGCAAGAGACTTGTCGTATCCTGTAGATCCAGAGGCAGGAACATGTTCTGAGATCCAGCTGAGCTCCAGGTCCATGTCATGATAAAACCCAAACAGCAGCACCGACGCCTCCAGCTGAGCTCGACGCCGGTCCAGAGGCTTCTGGAGAGACTTGAACCTGCAGCAGCGCAAAGCTCGGGCAAATCAGCATCATCTGCCACATCTTGGTTTAGTGTATTTAGCGTGCTAACATTTGCTAACCAGCACTAAACACAAAGTACAGCTAATGACGCAGTCAGACTGGATTTAACTTCCTATTCATTTGTATGTGGAACCTGCCGCCTTCGCTTGGCGGCGAGTTCAATGCGAAATCGCATTTTTATTGGCCGTTTTGGGGGGTGGGAGTGAACTCTCATTCAGGAAGTACTGTTTGTCTATATGACTGCAGGTGAAATAACACAAGCAGCAGAGAAGAGTTGGCTGTAGCGAGTACATGGGTTGTGATGGCGGTTAATTACTGATACTACGGCTCGTTTTGAAGATCGATTCTAGCGGCAACTGATACGAAAAGAAGGATCTGCTTTTCTCTTGTGTTTCATCACAGTGTAGAACTGTGGTGTTGTTCCGTTATCGTGAACACATCTCAGTGCATGTACCCTTTGACTAGTTTCCGACATATTTCAGTGATGGCTGAACGTGAGCGGAGAATCGTTTGGAAAACGCTGCTAACTGCGATGTGTGTATAAAACCCTGGTCTCACAGGGCGCCACCACTCAGCTGCCCTTCGGCAAATCATTTAGAGGTCATCAGAAACGTATTCAGATTTAGCCTATTGAGGAAGCATTCACCTCCTCTCCCCTACATGAAAGTACATAAGCCACTTCTAATTAGGGGCGTAACGGATCGCAGTTGATTAATTGCTCTTCTCTTTTTTTACTTGCGGATTACTCACCCAAACGAATGGGAACCTTGTATTTGTTGTACCCTACCGGTTGTTTACCTGTGCTTTGTGAAAATTAAGTTAACATGCATAAATAACAAGTAACAAACAAACAAATAAATAAAGTATCAGTATTGATATCGGTGATTCTGGCCCTGTGTTACTTGGTATCAATCGAAACCAAACTTTGCGGTATCGGCAACCAGCTCTAGTACAATCCCACTAGCCACACTAGCTCCTGCAGCCGATGCTGCAGAGCTACCATTTCCTGTCCCCACACCAAGCGAGCTCATTTCTCCACGCAAGTTCTGGTACGACGGCAGCTGAAAGGCTGGTGGGAACGTAACTAGTTTGACCGGTATTTTCCCCGGAATGTCTGAACCAATCCATCCAATAGTTGTTGAGATATTTCACTACTTTCACCATCCTCTGGGGACCATGAGTGTCTGTGTCAAACGTGACAGCCATCCATCCCACAGCTGACGCTGCCATCCCGAGAGCCACGGCGCCAGTATGGCGAGAAACGGTATTAGCAAAGATGCTCTCGACTCACAGAGCGAGGTAGGCGTCGGTCTCCTGGAGGATCCTCTGTGAGTCGAAGTGAGTGGAGGCGAGGTGTTTGGCCCTGCTGACAATGGAGTTGATCTTCTCCGCCAGCTCGTTGGCCTCCTGCTCCAGCTGCCGATGCTCCTTCGCACAGAAACACAGCCGTTACCGACGGCTACCAGGGCCACACTGAACACTGCACGGAGTTAGCCTTGCGTGGCCTCAGTGACCTCACCTTGAGAAGCAGTCGGCTGGAGCGGAGGTCGTGGCCTTTGGCAGCGTTGTTCAGCATCCACTGGATGGCCTCAATCTTCAGCTTGGCGTCCTGAGAAAGGAAGAACGACTTGAACTAGGCTGACACGGAAAACTCGGTTTCACTAAGTTATGCGGTTTAATGTAAACGCTTCTGGGTCAACTCTGAAAAACTGTTTCTCTGTTCGCAAAGGGTTGGACTTTGGGAGAAATAGCTTGTTTAGGTATGGACTCTGGTAGTTACTGTGCTATTTATTTCAATGAGAGTTAATCAGCTAACTACTTAGCTGGCCAACCAGTAGTTGTTTAACATATTTCATTCTGAACGTCACCCGTGTCACTCAGTCCGTCAGCATAGGTAGGTCCCTAGCTGCTCAGTTAGTTGGCTGTGCTACTCAGATAGCTAGTTGGTTAGCCAGTCACTTGTTTCGTTTTTAGAAATGAAGTCACTGATTAATTTAGCCGGTCGCTTTTTAGACTGGCAGGCAGGCAGTCAGCTGACTGGTGCGTGCATTGGCTGTAAGCTGCTTGTCAGTCAGTTGCTGAGAGTTGATTCAGTCAGTGGTTTACCTGCAGCAGCTCCATCAGCTGCTCCTGCCGTCCCGCCTGTCTCAGTTTGTCCCCTCTGTCGGCCATCTTGTCCTGAAGCGTTTCCCACCGGCTGCTGAGCTGAGTCGACTTCCTCCTGACGCTGTGGCTGCTGTGGTGCTCTTCAGCAAGCATCTGCTGCCCCAGCTGAACATATACATCACTAAAGCTGTGTTTACGCAGTGACAGGTCAGTAAAGTCGAGTAACAGAGGAGTGTATTGCAGAGGATTTACAGTCCAATCAGAATAGTCGAATCTTTCTATGTGTGTTTGAAAGGGTTGGGAGGGGCGTCCGCAACATTCACTGGCCTCATGTCGAGCGCAACAAACTCTGCGATTCTACCCGTGATTTCGCTTTTCCTTTTCTCGGACAATGGCGGTCTCAGATCTAGATTTCTTTGAGTTAGTTTTGGTGCAGCCATGGTACTACTACCAGATGAGCTGCCGGCGTCAGTCCGATACTGTGGGTGGATCTAGAAAGAATACGAGCATATTTTAAGTCCCAACATGCGATATTGCTATTCGTTAAATTAAAAGCGTCTATATGAAAGGGTGAAGCGTCTTTATTGGTAAGAAACGTACCCGTTTTAAGTGGAAAGCCATGTTTGTTGTTGCGTGGTAGGACACAAACTGTTGGCACAACTTTTTTTTGGATCATCTTTTACATTTCAAAGTGCATCCACACTTTAGATTTTCTTATTCCAGACATTGTTAAGTAATTCCTGATCCCACCAAGATGCTCCTCTACTCTCAGGGATCGGGGAAAGTGAAACTTAAATCTGTCGCAGGGGTGGTTGGATTTATTCACACGTTAAAAATATTTATTGAATGCTTCTATCTTTTCACATTTTTTTTTTTACAGCATTATCATAATTAAAGGCTGTATATGACTTAATATAAACGTTCTGTGTGAAATTAGAAATTGAGCACCCCCATATTGCCAAAATGGTATGATCGTCGTTTCATTACAACCGCGAAGATTCGACTGCGAGATCGGTGGTCCAATCAGGCTCCGCGTATCGATGCATCGGATCTTTGACTATTCGGGGTCACCCCTAGTTTATTTAGATGGGTTTTTTACGTCACTGGGACTGGGAACCAGTGAGCGGCAGTTTACCTGGACCAGTCTGTCCAGCCAGACCTGGTTAGCCTGCATCTCCCTTTCAGCCGCCTCGTGTCTCTTCAGCTTGCGGAGGACGTTGGTGGGCTCGCGGTACGACTCGTCCTCCGCCACCTTAAACTTCTCCTCCATCCACAGCAGCAGCTCGTCCGCATCTCTCTGGAACTCCTGCAGCACAACTAATGAATCACTCCCTGATGACTGAATTAGCATTTAAATATGAGGATGTGACACTGATTTGAGGTTTCTCCAAACAGGAATTACACTGAACGTTTTGTCTCGTCTTTTACTTCAACGCCCCTAGTGGCTGCGATGTTCAGCACACCCCAAACTACAAAAAGGTGTTGGACGAAACAAATATACTGAGGACTGCGCTGGTCTCAGGGCCTCGTTAGAGCCAGTGTTGGAGCTACATTGTCCTGAGGGCGGCGCTACAGTAAAGGTCATTCAAATCTAAAGGGTTGATTCTCAGGAACGTAGTTTGATTCTTATGGCGTAAAACAGTAGCGCCATAAGAAATTCCACGGGGTCACCAAAAACATTAGGAATCATCACACATTTTAAAGAAACCGGCTGTTGATTTGGAACGCAGTGGAGTTTCATGGACCAAAGGCATTTTGTCTGGATGGCGGTGCCAGGGGAAGGGCCACGGGGAGAGAACATAATAATACCTGATGTTTCTTTGAGGCCAGCAGCAGACTCCTCCTCTGCCCGCTGCTCCCTTTCAACTTCCCGTTGGCCGTCTGGATGCTCCTGCTCCTCTCTTTGATGCTTAAAGATAAACGCAGTATTTTTTAAAAACAGCATTACACACATTTCATGCTAGTTACGGAAGCTAGCTGCGTCTGGCTGGACGCACACCGGGAATGGTCTTACAGGTACCAGGTTGGCCGTGCGGTAGTTGTCATTGATCGACTTTCAGTGGTACGAACATGTCGTTACACGATGTCCAAGCAAACTGTAATCAAAGGTTTTCCTCGATACATTTGAATAGTTTTGTCTGATGTAATGGATACAATTACGTCACAGTTTACTGCACTGAAAATCTGTTCAGTTATTATAGCTGTTCGCCATATATCAGTATAACAGCTTGACCAATACCAGATTTCTTACAACCCAGACATGAACCGAACGTTTCTTAGGGTAAAAATAAACGCACACGCTGAACCTGCAGCTTCCCCTCGGCTTTACGGACCTTTTAAGTTTAGATCATCACCTTTTAAGTTGATATGCGGAACCTTTTAGCAGAGTGGCACAAAACAAACCAAATTGTCCACGTGTGGACGCTGACGTTTGTGCGGTGTTCCTTACTGTTTGGCAGCGTAGTGTTGCTGGTTGATGAGCTCCTGGCTGCGTTCCGTGAAATGAGCGACGCGTTGGTCCAAAGCCTTCAGTAGACCTTCCAGCTCCTCCTGTCGGCCCAGCAGACTGTGGACACTGTCCACGGAGTCCTGCAGCAATAAACACACACATATATTATTAAAACGCGTCATTTATATACGTCACACAAAATGTACATTCCTGTATGTGGTGTGTCCTGATTTTATGTCTCAATTCACTGAAAATGTATATTTAGGATTCAAAACGGAGTATGGTTGTGAATTTCAGAGATGGACCACGAAAACAGATCAGAGTGAGGCGTCCTCACCCCGACGTCTTTGACTCTTAGTCGGGCTTCATGTCCAGACAGCGCCGCCTCGATCCGGTCCCCTTCCTGGTTCAGCCTCTGGAGCTCCACCCCTTGCTCCAAACAATCCTTCCTACTGGTCCACATCTTGTCAAGCTTGGACCAATTAGCTTTGAGGTCGTCCAGGGTTTGTTGGATGTCGACACCCCCTGTCTTCCCATTGGACGAGGCCTGCAGAAGCAGCAGTTTCCCCAACTTCTCCATCTCCTTCCACCTGATAAAACACAAACATTTACACTGACCGTTAATAGCTTTTGTTTCCCATCTTACAAATTAAATAACCACAAATATAGGTTCCTCACACTGCAGAGAACCACATTATTTTCTGTATCTACTACACATTCAGCCGATAGGGAGAGGCAGGCACTGTTTACCTGCTCCTCTGCTCCTCCATCTCCAGCTGGAGCTCCTGGTGTTGTTCCAGCAGGGCCACAGCTGAGGCCACGTCGGGCGCCGCCTCCTCCTGCAGGAGGCGCTCCTGGGCCGAGCCGGCCCAGCGCTTCAGCTCCTTGGCCTGCTGCTGGAAGCCCTGGAGCCTGCGGGCTTCCTCCAGGAGCTGCTGTCTGTCGGCCGCCCGGCGCTTCAACTGGCCCACAACGCAACGGGAGAACAGTATGAACGAGAGCTGGTGAGATTTCCGACTGGGAGCGTGTCACATTTTAGGTTCAGTTCGTCATTAAAGTGGACATTTCTTTACTGATGCGCTGAATCGCTGCTCATCATTCGACCACATGCATTTTGCTGTGAATGCTGTTTGTAAGAAGTGACTAATTCAGCGAAGTCACTCACAGAATCATATTTTTATGGCCTCAAACGACAGCAGCTCTGACTTGGTCAAGAGACAGAAACACGTCAAAGCCAGCAGAAAATGTTCAGTGCTAGTACTTTAAATGGGAAAGAAACATCTTTGAAGTGATAAAACATTTGGCCTCTAATTCCATGGCCGTAACTGATAACACCACAGTGGTGTGTGAGTAATATAACAAGCTGCTGATTTCATGATGTATATTATCAGTGACCAATGCTCCTGTTTAGGCCTGTTATTTGTATGCACACCGTAGGAACATTAGAGAAATAAGCCACTTAATGAAATGAGAGTGGACACATTTCAGTGTTTCTCTTCAGACCAGCTGAACGTAAGTATTAACTGAAATGGTGCAAGAGGTACGACCCGTGCAGATCTTTTTCTTTTTTTAAATTAGCTCCACCTTCTCAGGCTTGTGACACTGGCTCTGCGCACACCGCCGTGAAACCAGGGGCCGTCGCGTCTTACAAATAAAAAAGCTCCATGACTAGAATTTACGTATCAACTGACTATTAAACTCCTAATAGCAGCACATGTGGCGGCAGGCGTCTGAAGGTGTTTCTTACAGCTTCAGCACTCGCTCTGTTACTGGTGCCCGTCAGGCTGCAGATCGGAGGACGTGTAACTCTACTACGGTTCAGTCTGTGATGACGAACTGAACTCAGACCTGATTCAGCAGAGCCTCCAGACCCCGAACCTCCTCCACGATGGCTGCACTCTCTGCTGGACTGCAGTCCTGCTTCCTGTAAAGCAGGAAAGGACATCGTGAGCTTCTGAACTTTCATATTAAAAACACACTTCAGCTTTCGAAGCCTTCCTGCATGAATCTTCCTAATCCATTTTTGGACCAAACCCGAGTAGTGAAAAAAGGGTTAAATCGTACCAGGAAACAGTCGCTATCATATTTAAAGTCCTTTACTTAATAGTCTTACATAACAATGTCTCCGCCATCAGGTGAAAAACGCCAACCTCCACAAAGACATCAGAATTGTTGGTAAAACACATGTTGAATTTGGAAGTTATTAAACTGCGTTCCTTATTCTTGAGATAAATCTGCAGTTACAGGTTTCTTGGGACAAAGGAGATTCTTTCACCTCATCACGTCAAAACTTTGCATTAACGTAGTAATATTAGAGGTTTCTACTGTCTAAATCCGACCCGTACATCTTGGCAACGCTCTTCAGGTAGGCGATCTTGCTCTCCAGGGCCTGGATGTCTCTGAGGGCCTGAACCTGGTTCTTCTCCTCAGCCAGCAGGGTGAAGGAGCTGCAGCCCACGTCCACGGTGTCGAGCTGGGACAGCTGACCCTGCAGCTGAGCTTTAGCCTCCTCACAGCTCTGCAGGAAGGACTGCACGTCTGCGGTGCTCAGCAGCTCGTGTCCCCTCTCATCCTTCAACTGCTGGATCCGGTCCCACCTGCAGACACGAGGGACGGGAGACCAGGACTCACATCAAGTCCGGGTCAGCGCAGACTGGTAGATTCTGGCTGTGTTTGCACGTTGAAGGTATCAGGATCGAGAGGCTTAGTTTCAATTTCAGCTTGTACCTGTTGGAGACCCTCCTCTGCCTGGCCTGGATCTCCCTCTGTTTACTGTGTCGGCTCGTCACCAGCTCCGCCGCCATTTTGATGATGTCATCCAACTGGCCACGCCCGCTCGCCAGCTCAGTCAGGAAGTTCTGGAACAGGAAGTCAACGTCAATACTAAATCTAAAACTTAAAAATATTTAACTTTGAAAACTGCCAATCTGGTTCATGTGGTTTGAATTTCAGTTTCATTAAGTCCTTTGAAGTAGTGCGATTTCACAATAAGCCAAGAGTCCAATATTCAAAAAGCTGCATTCGAGTTTCTCATATTCAATTGGTGATTTCAGATCTGACAATTATTATCTGGAATTATAAATTAAAATGGTTTCGGTGATAAACAATCAAGCCTGAATGGGATCGATTAGGACCTCGGTCATATGATCCAAAACAGAAAAGCTCAGGTGAGCAACTAGGAAACTCCAAACACTTGTGAGAACGATTTTGGAAAGAGTTGGAGCACGTAACTCCCCCTAAAACAACACACTGTGGTTTCTGCATCTCTGTTTGTGCACAGATTAAAAGGAAACATGTTAATCAGGGAGCTTCAGATGTCGGTGGGTGTAGTTTTGATCTTTGGACCGAGGCCGTCTTGGGAGTTTCCAGTCTACGGATTCTTCCCATGTGTCTCATTTCGTGTCTCAGGGTGAGGAGGCGTGACGCCACCCTGAAGTCTCGGACTGAAACACCCTTTTACTAGAAACCAGTTGGTGACCGATCCGATACTACGTCACCACCGTGTGACACCACCACGTTTAGATTCACCTTTTAGTGTGAATGACTGGATCGGAGGTAACTGTGGGTCTGATTAATAGAAGGAAACACACTTTCATTCTCCTCGTTGTTATTTTCGCACTTTAACCTGTTTATTGAAGATAACGATCGAGGAGAGCAGTGTCCGTCGTGTTTTAGCTGTAAAACCCCGTTTTCGATCGGTTTCCCGGTGCGTCGGGTTGAAAGTGTATTTTAACCTCATATTTAGCCTGAACCACTCCCAGGTTGTCGGCGTCAGTGCCGAAGGTGTTCAGGACGTTCTCCTTGTCCTCCATCCACGACTCGAACTCCTGGCAGTTGTTGTAGAATCGGTGCAGACGCAGCGTCTCCTCCAGACTCCTCGCCTTCGACTGCAAACACAAACCAGACCAGCGGAAAATCCCGTGTGAACTTTAAATTCTACGGTTGGTATTTTGTCCCTCTCTTCAATGAATCGCCCTCATCTGCGTTCCTTCAGGCTTTAATTTAATCTTCACACAAACAGTATCATCATACTACATTTCCCACGCTGCCCCTGTCACCTTGACCAGATTGCACAGGGAGTTGTAGTCCTGGTCCAGGCGGGCCTGCGTGCTCTCCACAGTGTCCCTCTGGTACTGTGGGTCTTGCAGCCATGCTGTCTGGATCTCAGCCGTGCTGCGACGCATCGAGCGACGGCGCCTCGGACGACTCAACGTCCTGCTCGGGCTTTCTGGCGCGCCATTGGTGGAGGAGAGTGGGGTGGGGGGCGGGGCCTGAGCAGGGGGAGGACAATAGGCTTTTACATTAGATACTTACTGACAATGATTAGACTTTTTTACTGATCTACAGGCAGGCCTTGAGGGCATTGGCTTAAAGGTTATTGATTCTTGATCGTACGGCGGCTGGCAGCAGGGCCAGGTAGGTTTTGGGGACGAGCTGCTGGTTTCCTTGGCTGTCTCTGGCCAGAACTCGGTCTCCATCCGGCTCCGTGCTGACGATGGTTACCATCTCGTTACGATCCCACAGAAACGGACCTGAAAGTCAGTTTAGTTCAGTTAACATTTCCTGATCTTTAAATCTTTTCTTTTTTATTTCCACGTTTCTTCTACCTGAGGTTACTTTTTATAGCAGGTCTTAGAGGTAGCTGGACAATGCACCAAATATATCAAATTACCAACATTATCAACCTCCTATTGGCCTAGTCCAATTTTAACTACGTAACTGTCTGAATCAGAATCGCTTCAACGCCTAACCAGAGGTTCAATCAGCCAGTAGTCCTATTTAACTGCTTATAGGGATTATAATTAGGACACGTGTCAGAAGTTATCAAAGAAAAGAAACTAAATATCAGAATCAGAAATACTTTATTAATCCCTGAGGGGAAACTCTTTGTAACGTGTGTTATTACAGTTCTTAACACGGAGGTAAAAGGTAAAATTATTTTGTCTGCCCTGGTGAAAACTCATCCCAAAAGGACTTTACAAGAAATCGAACTAGTTTTTGTCGGGTAAACGGTTAATGTTTTAAAGCTTGTGTCATTTCCCATCATGCTCTGCTGTGTGACAGTGACACGGAGCGGACCAGTACCTTTGCTGTATCTGAAGCGGACCTTGGCCTTGCTGTCCTCACGCCGAGTGGCGGAGCTCCCGGAGCCCCTCCCACCCCTGGCGCTGGGTGGTGGTGATGTCACCGCTCCTGGCCCCTCCTCCTCCCCAGATGAGTCGCTGCACTGGATCATCTTACCCTGCTGAGGCTCCGCCTACACAAAAACAGAGTGAGTTTTCAGAAATACAAACCGTCCAGTGAGTAGCTTAAAGAGTAACCAGGCTGGGAAGCTGTGTTCCTCTGCCCTCTCCGGGTCAGAGTCCGTTTCCCTTCCGGCTCCTGTTATCGTCGGGGACACCCTGATCAAGTGGAGTGCAGGCGGCAGATATGACTTTGGAAGTCTATCAGCTGATAAACAGCAGCCGGTGATGGAGATGCTGCGACAAACTTATATTAGCTCTTTTTACAGCGTTGGCAGACACACTAATAGAGCAGACCTGTCACGATAACTACATCTGTGGGACGAAATATTGTCCCAGTTATAATTGCGATAGAGGATATTATTGCCATTTTCAGACCATTTTATGCCACTGATTGACATTGGAACTGGCATGTAAAAAAAGATATTAAAACATCCTAAATAAAATCTCTGATGAAGTCGGTTAGCAAATATTGCACTTCAAAGTTAGAAAAACAAAGATTAGAAAGTAAATCGTGTGTGTAAACTATGTAAATAATGTCACAGTCTCAGTAATAAGTCAGAATAAACTACAGAAAGTCAGTGTGTGTGTTATATGGGTCAGTCTACAGGGGCGGATGCAGACACATTTTATACTACACACGTTTGTCAGTGCAGGGTCCGCAGACACGGGCGGATAACATCATTTACATCGCGCCGACCCGCTCAGCTGCACAGACGTGGAGAGTAGGATTTGAGTCTATACTTACGGTCAGAGCTGTTAGCTGCGCCGCGCTCCTCGCCTGCTCCGACAGTCTCTTTATCTCAGCGGCGTAGGCCGCCACCTCCTTCTCCAACCGCAGGTGGCGCTGCAGCAGCGCCGCCGTGCTCGATTCATCCTTCCCGTGATCCTCGCTGGTCGGCAGCGGCTTCCTGTCGCCCAGCCAAGAGTCGGCCTCCGCCACATCTGCAAAGTACTGAACAGAGGGAAGATGTGTTGGACTAAACTGGCCAAAGTAAACCTGGATCCAGCCCACTCCAACTCAAAGCAGGGTGGCGGTTTACGGGGACACAGCGGGAGACTCCGAGGGAACAAGCCCGACACGCCTGATTGGATGTGGCACCATAATGGCACGTGAAACGCTGGCAGCAAAACTAATGTTGTGAAAACATAAGTGACATTAACACACAAACCGCTGAACGTCACAGATATAACTGAGGAATTATCACGTCACCTTTTATGGAAGCTCAGAGCTTTTGGCTTTTCTCATTTTAATTAAATACTCCTGCGCGCCCTGAAAACGCAATTTTGCATTTGAGTTTCTGCCAAAGAAGAAGTGCTAATCAATAGCTTAGCTACCATGCTAGCTACTCTGCAAAGATGCAGAAGTTGTGTGTTGTTATTGTGGCAAAATATTGAAAGGGAACAATATTCAGCACACGGTTTAATGACTCTTCCCTATACAAATAAACATGAAGAATTATTGACTGGTTTCCCTGTCTTTCCTTCCGGGTTCGTCACTTCCTCTTTACCATCCATCCATCCATCCATCCATTTTCTACCGCTTATCCGGGGCCGGGTCGCGGGGGCTCTTTACCTGTTTGCACAAAACGTTTCCTCGTCTACCTGTTTTATGGCTGCGGCCGCCTGCAGTGTGCCGCGGCGTCCCGTCGCCTCCTCGGTCAGGCGGCTGCGCTGCTTCTCCAGGGTGCGAATCCACTTCTGGATGGCCCGCTGGTTCACCGGACTCTGTTTGGACAGCATGTCCCGACCTCGAGTCAGAACTCGCTGGTGCAGAGACTCCTGGGCCTGGAGCTCCGCCTCCAGAACCTGACAGAATGTCATCAGATTCATTTATTGAACCGACGACCCCGATACAAACAAATACAACACACACTTAAGGAGGAACCTCACAGGTGTTCTTCTCTCTAATCTCAAACATGCTCACTTGATGTGTCTTTTCTTTCACGTTAAATGTTTTTAGGCTGTTTTACTTTCTTTGTTTTTAATGCATTTTGTAAAGCACTTTGACTTTCCTTTGTGTATTAAATATGATATACAAGTAGACTTGCCTTATTCTTTTATTTAGTTTTTATTTTTTGCTTTCGTTGATTTGGGTAAAATATTTAAACTCCAGATTCACTCACATCAAGACATTAAAATGTATTAGTCAAACACGTGATTTTCTTCCCCTGTGGAGAAAAGGCTATCTGAAAAAGGTCTGGACCACTCGCACTAAAACGTGATCACACCTCACAGAAAAGAAAAATCGGTGAACGTTCTCTTAAATCTCTCGTATGTACCACAGAATGATTCGTACAAGTGGTTCTTGCATGAGGTTAAACTTATCAGCGACGTCCCCCGATACCAGCTGTGTGCTCATGAACGCACTCGCGTGGCCCACCTTGTGTTTGTGTTGGGCCAGCTGGATGTGGTTGAGGTCTCGTCCGAGTCCGGCCGTCTGCAGCCTCAACCAGCGTTCATACAGCCAGGCCTCCAACTCCTCACAGTCATGGAAGAACTCAAACAACCTCAACTGAGCCTCCAACTGCCTCCTCCTGACAGAGGAGAAGGAGAGGGGGAAACAAGAGGAGAGGAAAGGAAAGGAGAGGAGAGGAGAGGAGGAAACAAGAAGAGAGGAGGAAACAAGAGGAAAGGAGAGGAGAGGAAAGGAAAGAAAAGGAGAGGAGAGGAGGAAACAAGAAGAGAGGAGGAAACAAGAGGAGAGGAAAGGAAAGGAAAGGAGAGGAGAGGAGGAAACAAGAGGAAAGGAAAGGAAAGGAGAGGAGAGGAGGAAACAAGAGGAGAGGAAAGGAAAGGAGAGGAGAGGAAAGGAAAGGAGGAAACAAGAGGAGAGGAGGAAACAAGAGGAGAGGAAAGGAAAGGAAAGGAAAGGAGAGGGAGAGGAGGAAACAAGAGGAGAGGAAAGGAAAGGAGAGGGAGAGGAGGAAACAAGAGGAGAGGGAGAGGAGGAAACAAGAGGAGAGGGAGAGGAGGAAACAAGAGGAGAGGGAGAGGAGGAAACAAGAGGAGAGGGAGAGGAGGAAACAAGAGGAGAGAGAAAGGAAGAAACAGGAGAGGAGAGAAGGGAAGGGGAGAAGTGAAGAGAGGAGGAAAACAAGTAGAGGAAACAGGAGAGGAGAGAAAGGGAGAAGAAAATGAAGATGAAGGTTAATAAGTAGGTGGAAGAGGAGGAGAGGGGAGGATGAAGAAAGACAGAGGGAGGTTTGAAGCAGTGATGTATAATCATGTCTGTTGTTTAGTGAATGAAGCAGCTATAAAAGTGGAACCAGAAGAAAACCTGCTGCTGCTGAGGGAAACCAGAGATCTGTACTGAGTGTCGAGAGCTCTCACTCTGCTCTGAACCTGCTGACCGTCTCTCACTTTCACCTGACAGGAAGACAAACAGAGATCAGTGGAGAACTCACCTCCTTATAAAGCTTCATCTCAAGCATAAAACAGAAATAAACAAGTACAGTACAAGTACCTCAAAATTATATTTAGAGTACTCGAGTAAATGTTCTGTCTGGAGGATAATCGATATCGTACCTTGAGCGCTGTGCTGCTGATGGCGGTGATGGTTTCACCGTGAGCTGAGATTTGAGCTTCCAGGAGATCCTGCTTCTGAAGGAGAGACTCCACCTCCGCCAACTGCTTCCCCAGTTCACAGGAACTGGCCTGGGACTGGAGACCGAGAGGGGGACAGGGGGAGGGGAGACGGCAGGGCGGGGGTGAGAGACGGGGAGAGGAGACGGAAGGACGGGGGGGACCGGACACGGACGGACGGGGGGCAGAGACGGGGAGAGGCGACGGAAGGAC